>CAJNDS010002191.1:739525-779525 GCA_905221605.1 Symbiodinium natans | reverse complement strand
AACCCCTAGACTCCTCCTCCGGGACATCCCACAGAGCCCTCATTCCCAGGACCCCAAACGTCCCAAAGCCCCGAAGCCGAGTAAACTTTTTTCTTCAGGGGGTCGCGCTGCCTCGCCACCCAGGAGCTACTTCAGCTCCAAGTGGAGGGGCGAAGTGCCTTCAGAGACCTGGACCCTTCGACTTGAATCCCACTTCCGAAGCCCGAAGCCCCAGCCCTAGACGTGTCGTCTCGGCCCCAAGCACGGGCTCACGCAAAAAGGTAGAAAAAGACAGTGAAAGCGGCCTAGGGTTCAAGGCTTCAGGGCTTCGGTCCTAGAGCCCTAAACCCCTAAACCCCTAAACCCTGATTACACCCGGAGGCGGGAGGGGGGGGGGGGGAAGCCTTTCCTTGGAGAGCATGATGAGGACCAGCAGATCCAGGAGACAGTGCCCAGAGCCGCTGGGGACGGAGCATTCGACAGTTTTTTTTTGGGGGGGGGCCTTTTTTGGGGCTATTCATATTGTGGGGTTCAAGGATTGGGGGTTCAAGGTTTGGGGAGAGCCGCATCCCAGAAGGAGTACCCAACCATGCTGTCAATGTACCCGTGTTGCTTTCTCTCCCTCGTTTTTTTAGCCGAAACCCAGCGCAGCCCTCAAAGCAATCTACCGCACTGCTCTCAGTCTGCTAGAAGTTATGTGGCTTCGGGATGTTTGTTTAGGCCTTAGGGTTGTTTGAACGAATTTGAGCAGATAGGTTTCGGCACCAGATATGTTCGGCTGACTCTAATCCTTCCACTAGTGCAGAACATTCTGTTTGTGCCACAAGTGCTGCTGCAAGTGTCTACCAGCCACCTTCGTCGCTAGTTCGGAGTCTACCGAATGCAAAACTTCAAGCCTTCTACCCTTAACCTTGGCCCACAAAGCCTGCCCCCAGACCCCTTTCATCCCCCCCCCCCAAAAAATGAAAAGTAATTATTGGTGTGTTTTGTTTTTTTTGGTCTGGCGAAGTTTTGGAGGGTTTGGCCTGTCGGGCTTCTGGTGGCCTCGGGCTGGCCAAGTGATTAGTTTGTCGCCCATGTCGAGAACTGGCCCCAGATAGCCTGAAAGCACAGAGCCCCCAAACCACAAAACCACAAAGTCCCAAACCCTCACTTACGGCCCCAACCCAGCCAAGCCCTCCACCAGCCAAGGCAGAGGGCGTCAATGCCTGGAAGTTGGCACTCCCGGACGGCCGCTGCGCTGACGATGTGCCTGCGAGCGCGTCCGTGAGGGAGGTCTTGAAGGTTTAGGGTTTCAGGGTTGCGGTTTAAGGGCTCCCAGTCAGATCGCAGGTGTAGATTCCTAGAGGTTCTGGAGGATACTGTACACAGGAGCCATCTTGTTTCCGCGGAGGTCTATGGGGGTTTCAGGGACTTCGCCTCTTATGTACAGTGTACAGAAACGTGGTCATGAGGCCCCCAGCCGAAGGGATCAAGATGCACAAAGGGCGCGACCCACGATGCCATCCCTGAAGGGGATGATGCTTGAACGTAGACCGTTGCAGGTGGTCTCGGGGTGAAGCTTAAGCTCATGCCCTGGCATGAGCTACTCGAACTCTCGGTTCTCGGCGGAGCAGTTGACCGCGCGACGGCCATGGAGACCAAAAAACTTGGATGCTCATGTAGTGCGCCCCGGAATTCTGAGGAGGAACGAAGGAGTCGGGGGGGGGGGGGGGGGGGGGGCGGAGGAGGCTCTATAGGGCCTGGGGTTTAGGGAAGCACTGAGGGCTCAGGAGAAGGCGTCCCAGGCGTGTTGCAGTGAAAAGCGTAGGGACTTCTAACCCTATCAACCCTAGACCCATCGAGAAGTGTACCCAACACCCTACCCTCGCCTGAACAGAAAGCCTGTAGTGACGTGATCCCTCGGACGCCCAGTCCAAGGCAAGTTGAAGGGGTTAAGTCGAGGGGCAGGATGACTAAATCCCCAGGCTTGCAACAAAAGAACCCTAAGCCCCCACCCAATTCCCAAAACCCTAAAACCTTAAAGCCTCAATGGCATCTGTGGACCCCTAAAACCCCCAAAACCCTAAAACCCTCAAACCCTCAAGCCCACAAGGGCATCTGTGGGACAGGGCCTGGACCTGTGCGACGAGTTCTGGGAGCCTCCTGAGGGCGACCTGAGCGCGATGATCGAGGCAAGACACTGAACCCTCCCAAGCCCTGTAAGCAGTATTAGATCCCTGACCCCCAAACAAACCCTACATCCCAGACCCTCGGGCGCGATTAAACCCTAAGCCCTACAAGCAACAATGGATCACAGGTGTTATTCGATCAGTATATCATCAGATCATGATATCGTTCTATGTTGAAATCATGATATCATTATATGGTAATATTCTTATATTATTGCATGCTTTTATTGTTAGTTTGTTATATATCATTTTTGATCCACTTTATATGACTGGCATTCTTATTCTGCTATGATCTTATACTTGTATATACACTATATTATACGATGAAAATGTTATATTGCTACATTGTTATACCTTTGTTTTCAAGTATTTTCTCTTTTTACAGTAAAGTCACCAAAAGCGGTGCAACTGAACACTTCGGCTTGCGAGCAGGACTTGCTGCCCAAAGCCTTTCCCACGTTCATCCTTAGCCTGACAATAGTGGGGGCCTGCCCAGCGGCGAGGCAACCCAAACCGGAGATCGTGGGTGTGAAGGTGCTGTTAGTGCAATCGGAGAACAGAGACTGGGTGGGGCGGGTAGGGAGGGGGGGGCGGGGGAAGGGGGGGGCTGCCATGATGCCTTGTCTGCTCCCATACGCTTGTCGCCTGCGGGGGCGCCCATTCCAGGCAGCAAAAAAAACCCTCCGTGCATCAATACATAGTCTTGTGCTCGGTCTATGATGAGTCATGCCCTAAACCCTAAACCCTAAAACCCACGAAGACAAGCTGAACCTAGGCGGCTTCCACCCAAGAAAAGTGGCTTCTGAGCGTGTTGTATTCTGACGCAAGACAAGGCGAATCTGTTTGTGTTCCTGGGAACTCTAGTCTTGTACATTTTGCAGATTTTCAGATCCAATCGTCGTTATGGCCGTTCTGGAGGTGACTTCCGGTGAAATTGCTCCACTGTGTCGGCATGACTTGAGAGCTTCAGTGCAGGGATTTTGGAGAACCGTACGACTTGTCAAGCTCAGAGTTTTCTGGCATCACAGTGGGAAGTTACATGGCTAGCGCCCGGGCCGAGGTTGCAGGTAATTTAAGAAAGGGGCTTAGACCCAAGCGCAGAAACACACACCCAATTGGGACACAGCTAGGGCTTCGTGGTGTTGGATTCAACGTGTTTATGTGGCGAACAAAGACAAGTTCAGTCAAATTGACATTCGCAGTTGACATGGTTCGCGAAAAGCGTTCAATGGAGGGATTTGGGACAGCATCATCGCTGAAATATCACTTGAACTTATTAGCTTTCTGTGTTTCCAGATGTCCATGGCCTAACTGTTCAGACCTCCCGACGTCGCACAACTTACCAGATGTCCCAAAAACAACTAGCTCTCCGGATTTCCTGGGGAGGGGGGAGGATGGGCTTCTGGGATTCTGGAACTTCTGCCACACCTCTTAGCCCGCGTAGCGTGCTCTTTTTGCACGTGTCGTGAGGGAGGGTTGAGATCTGAAGGGTCCTGAGAACCCCTGTTCGGCCTGTGAACACTCCGAAGGTGGATACCGGCAAAGGCATCAAGGGCAAGGGAAAGGGTGACGACGGCATGATGAGCAAAGGCAAAGGAAAGCTGCCAGTAGGCCCGGGCGCCCTGATACCACAAACCCATCCGAAATCTTTGGTCACCCGCAACATTTGGATGCACCCTTAACCCTTTTTGTCTTAGGTACCCCCCTTAAACCTCGAACCCAAATTTTCACCTGAAGTGCCCGGAGGGCTGAGGTCAGTTGCTCTTGGCTTAACCGGTTTTCTAAAGAAATGAAGTTCCAAATGTATACAGGACAGGATGCTGCCACGGTTTGAACAAAGTTTCGGTTGGGGTTGACACACCAGCGTCCTCACGCAGCAAGCAGTCGTACCCAGCGGAATTGCCACGACCACCCTCATTCATATGCCGTCATATTCGCAGTGTCTCTAGTGATGGCCCTGTTTGCATCGTAAGAACCCCATCTGCCTATGTGTATGTATATAACCAGCGAAATCCTACTCACCTATAGTCGAACTGGGGGGAGTTTCACTTTCTGATTTCTGGGTTTCGGGTTTTCTTGGTCTTCTGTTTTAACAGTGGCAGCTCCTTGTGCAAACCCTCGAGCTTGGGCAGGATTCCGTAGCAAAGGGCTCACATGCTTGGTCACGTTTCTCTAAGTTCGGCCGCAGACAACCGGGGCACGTTGAGCATGAAAGGCTCTGTGTTGCGGGTCCCCCGAGAAGTTAGAAACACGAGCCGCGAGCCTTCCGGCCAGCGGTTTTTTTTCGGGATGTCCAGAATTCGGGGTTAAGGGGAGAGATTGCCGTCGTAAGCTGCTCCTGTGAAGGAAAAGTTGCTGGAACAGGAACAAGCCAGCCGGAAGCGACGGGCCAGGCGCATCTCGAGCCTTTCGGTACTTGAAGTGCGCAATGTGGAGTCGCTTCCCTACTCATTCACAGAACAGTCTTTCGTCAGCAGTAACATCTTCTGCGGCGAGTCATCCTTAGCCCGAGAGACCACGCAGATTGGGCGGTGCAGGGGCGAATCTGAATGTTTGCCGCCCAGTATCTTGCTCGATGAGTCGTGTGGCCGGTGGTTGTGGGTCTTTTTTTGTTAAGGGGATGTGCATGTGGAATGGGAGGCCCAAGTCCGATCCGGAAAGGGTTTTCTGGCCCCTCGGCTCTCCACTGCCTACTATCAGCCCTGTATAGTTTGGGATATAAGAGGACCATCCTCCTTAAATTGCCAACCCCCCGAATCTAAACACACATGTGGATTCTAGCAGCCCGAGCTTTGCAGAGGGTTGAGGGTTACCCGGGCCCTGCGAGCTCCCAGCTGCCAGATCGCAAATGGGATGGTGAAGTCCTTCAACGTTGCCTGGTCCTCAGAGGTTTCATGCAGAACCTCAATACTTCCCCCCTACTGTCCCCACATAAATAATATACTACGTACCCGTTCCAAGTATGTGCGCCCCCGACCGCTTTTTTGAAAAAGAGAAGGCCTTCGGCTGAGGTCCGGGGTTTATAAGTCCTAGGATCATGGTAGGCTGAGTGCTTGGGCACAGGCCGCAGGGAATGGCTAAAGTCAGAAGCCAACAGGATGTAGAGTCTTGCTCCTGTGCGGAAACGCCATACACACAAACTGCTGCCTGATTGTTGCGGATGTCGGTGTCGGCCTCCCCATTGCCTCTTCTTGGTTTTTTAGGTCGGGCTTAAGAAGAGCTCAGAGCCTCAGTGAGGGTTTAGGGGGGGGGGGGGGCTCCTGTGCATGTGTCTCGAGTCCTTGAAACTCCATCTCAGTGAAGAAATCCCGTCCGGGGGGGGACCATAGTCCTTCACTTCTCTTTGGTTTGGGTTTAGACACGGGGCCCGGCTGCAAAAGGGTTCATCGGGGTTTCATCAGGCGACCAACTATGGGTTCATCGAGTCAGAAGAGTGCCCCGGCTATGATGGACGACCTGGAGCTGAGTTCTTGACCTTACTGGTGCCTGAGGGTGGGGCAGTGGATCCCAATAATCGTTTGAGTATCCCCTTGCCTAGCTCCCCACTCCTGTATAACGGCTAGTTGAGTTATGCTCAGTTGCCAGGTTGAGGTTTTAAAGAGGCTGCAGTTTTGAGGAATCGTGGATTAGGGGGAGCCCCAAAAGCTCGCGCGGAGTTTTGAATTTCCGTCCACCTGTCTCCACAGCAGGGAACAGCTACCTCTAAACCCTGAAACTTCTATTTTCAACGTATATCGATATGGGACTCCAACTTTGGAAGGGTCTCCCAGTGGAAGATCCCCAAAACCCTAAACCCTAAACCCTAAACCCTAAACCCTAAACCCTAAACCCTAAACCCTAAACTTCCAAGCCTAGGATCAAGGCCCAGTTCGGCTGCGACGTGGAACCGAGCTCGTCTTCGGTTTGGGGATGGGCCCGCTGCGACAAAGAGTTTAGGCTTTGCGGGAGTTTGGTGCTTCGAGCTCGATATGGTACTGAAACTAGGGAGCTGGGAGCGCTCAGGGTATCTGAATGCCAGAACTTCCTACTTGCATGAGAAGCGAGTAAGTTTCTGAGGTGGCTCGGGTCTGTTTGAGTCTGGACCGCTTCCTTAGAATACGACCCCCGCAAACAGCAACACTTGTCGGGGATTGGAGGGGGCGTTGAAGTTGAGTCTCAGGTTCGGAGACACGGACACATAGGTGCTCCAAGGATAGACAAGATGCTAGGCTTCGGGTGTGAGGAGCGCAATACTTGGGGTGTTCGGGCGCACGTTCCTCAGTTCCGCCACCTGCCGCCACGCAACTTCGAAAGCACCTTTCTTACAGGGACTTAGGGCGAGCTTCCCGATGTGTGGCATTGCAGGGTCCCACGCCCCTACAAGGCCCCGAAGAAGTCGCCAGGTCTTTATGCATGGCCGAGAATTCTCGGAAAGCGGCGTCCAGGCCTGGTTGCGGGTCGGAGGTTTGCGCAAGCCCAGGGGTGCCCTTCTGTCTTTTTGTTTGGTGGTTCCCCGATGAAGTAACTCCTGAAACAGGTTTAGTTTTGTTGTTGGAGTACATGGTTCCTGGGCTGCCAAGTCCTTCAATGCGGCTCTGATCTGTGTACACAGCCTCTGCCAAAAAGTGCGAAACACCCCTCGAGGACCAAGCACACACACCCCTGCAACTCCTTCGCTTCCGGAGCCTAAACGCTGACATGCTCAGCCCTATGTTGGTGTATACTGTTACTAACCTCCTAAGCCCCCTAAACCCTAAACTCCCTAAACTCCCTAAACCCCCTAAACCCGAAACTTGAAACCCTAAACCCTAAACCCTAAACCCTAAACCCGGCAGAGGTGGGGGATGCTGTTTCCTTCGAGGCTGCGGGATTAGCTCCGAGTTTTTTTTCTCATCTCTGCTTTCTGAGCCCCAATTTTTAGAGTTTGGGGCTTTGGGGTTTAGGGTTTGTAGGGTTTAGGGCCAGTCTAGGGTGTCAGGGTTTAGGGTTTAGGGCTAGGGTTGGGGCTTTGGGGTTTCAGGGTTTTGGGCTTAGGGCTGAGAGTTGAACAGTCTATAAGGCCCATGTTGCCACGTTGCTGAGGTTGTTCGGTGTTCTGTGCATGCGGGTGTGCACGGGCGCAGATTGTCAGACGTGTACTTTGTCGGAGGGCCGCAAAGGTTGGTCGGAAGGCTTTTGGACATGGGGCACTTACGGCCTACGGAGCGAAACCTGCAAACTAACTTTCAAGCGAAGCACTTCTAAATTTAGTTGTCGAGCAATGTTTTACGTCTTTGTCATAGGTAGGTTACTCGATGTCGGGCCTATGATAAGTCTTGAAGCACACCTACCCACGAACCCCAGATCCTCTTCGTGTGGAAGCCTTGCGGATGGGGATTTCGGATCTTACAGGTGTGGAAGAGATGGTTTTTCAGCTCGTGGGGGGTTGGGCTCCTCTGCGGTCTAGATGTCACAGTTTAAGACATCTTGGCAGGGCAGCCGGACGTGTGCTACGCACCCGCAGACAACATGTTTGGTGTTTGGGCTGCTGCTTCAACCCTACAAAGCCTACTAGTTGCTTAAGGTTTCCACCCCCCCAAAAAATTGTTTATTCTTCCTTATGAGGGTAATGTAGGGGTTATTATTGGGTAATGTCGGGATTATTATTTCATCTGCTTTGTTGGGTTCTTAAGCAAATAGTAGAGTCACTTGCATCATGTCAAGAAGCCATCTTATCAAATCGAAGCGCTTGCAGTGCCAACTGCCGGCAGGTGGCCACAAACAACAGAGGCGCGGTTCTGGCGGATGGTTTGGGCTTCCTTAGCCCTAAAAGGTTTGCGTTGGGAGTTCGGGCTGGCAAGTCTTCATTCAGCCACCCGGAGTACAGAGGGTCTTAGGTTTGGGGTCGTAGGTTTCGATCCCTGGTTTGCTAAATGAAGAGGACAGGAGTGGCTCTCTGAAAAACCCCATAAAGCCGGAGAGGGCATCCTCTTGATTCTTTATTCCCAGCTCCCTGGGTGTTTTTTGGTGGATGGCCTGACACAGACCTTTGGAACCTTTCAGGACGCGCTTTGTGGCTGATATGTTTAACGCGACGCGACCCGCCTCGCCCGGGGCCTGCGCAGAGGCGATTGTTCTACTCGCTTGGAGTGAAATAAGGAGGGATGGTGGGAAGGTGGAGGCCAGGGGGGGGGGGTGGTAGGGCCGGTGGTGGCTGGTGCTGATGCGACAGCTGTCGCCTAGGGTGGGGGAACCCATTCCAGGCAAAAAAGTGGGGGTGGGGTGGTGTGCCTGCTTTGTGCTCCCCGTACACCTACGGCCCTGGGCGGATTCTGCTTCTAGAGTCTGCGCTGCGCAGTGTGGTTGATGGGTACTTCTCAGCTCGAATGTTGTCGTGCTTTCTGGTCGATTCTTGCATGTTGTCAGGATGCGTGAAAGTTGATGCCAGTGCGTGCAGGGAGTGTAGGTCAACTTGAACCCTGTTGTCTTTCGGGCGCTGGCTCACCCCTCGCACCCTAAGCCGACTGGAATACTCCGTTTTACGGCCGCCAGATCCTAAGCCATTTCTCTGCTTCGTATAATCGAAGGATATCGAAGGGCTGCGGGGGCCCCGCAAGTCTGCGATTCAGGCTGCAGCCGCAAAAACCAACAAGTCCAATGTCAGCAGGACCTGTTTCTTCGCGTTTAGGAGGCCAAGATCCAGTTTGGGGTTTAGGATCGATGTGCTGGGGGTAGGATTCAGGGCTACGTTACAGGGAACATCCTTATCCGATATCCCCATACCCCAAAAGGTATACTAAACAGAATCCCAGCTCAAATATCCTTAAACCATGTTCCAACTTTCTGGACTGTACTGTAAGGTGTGAACAGAGTTGAACCTTGGATGCTTCTGTGCGTGCAGGGCAGCCGCAAGCCATCAACATTTTCCCGGATGCGGCCCGGAGCTCGTCGTGGTCGGTATCAAGAGACACGAAAGCTTAAACCCTAGTAATCCCTTACAACCCGGGACAAGTATTGGCAATTCATCCGAAACCAGGAGGGTGGAAGCCAAAAAGGCCTAGGAACTATCAGCCCCTTGAGCCCTTCGCAGGGCTAATTCCTGCGTCCTAAAAGCTCTGAAGCCCTGAACGGCTAAACCTAAAATGCCTTCTTCAGACAGGGGTGCATTAAGGAGTCTCTAATTAAGCCTCAAACCCTATAACCTGCCGGTAACCCTAAAGCCCGAAACCTGTTTTGAGAGTCTGGGGATTGAACCGATGTTTGTAAGTGAACCAAAATGGAAATAGCGCTGACGAATGGACGAAAGTGTGGGACCCTGAACCCTACAACTCCATCTACACTCCAAAACCCCCAGGTCCTACACCCCAAACCCTAAACCCTAATAAACCCTAAACACAACTCTTTTTTTGGTCTCGTCACCCCTCAGGGCGCAGAGCCTCCGGCGAAGAGGCAAAAGACCGAGCCGTCAGGAGCCCAGTCCAAGTTGAAACCGACAGCCACTGCCCAATATAGGGGCCTTAATAATTAGAATAGGGTTTTGGGGGGGTTATTGTAGTCTATTTATTATTCTGACTCTATATTAACTTCGCACTTCCTTGTGAGAGCACGTCGCCATTAAGAGCCGGTGTCTTTAAGGGATGCTTTGAGCAGACGATTCCAGAACGTACCCAAACCTCTAGAACTACCCTCAACCAGGGACTTCTAATGAGTCGTCCCCCCAAGACTTAGGTTGCCTTGAAACAAAGCAAGAACTTACAAACGATGAGGCTCATGGAATTGATTGCGCGCGCACACAAAACACTCTGTTCTACATCTTAGAAGCCCCAATGCGAAACGGTTGAAGCTTGACATGTGTGCACCGCGAGGGCGTCATGCTTCATGGCAGGGCGGGTTTGCAATAGCCTCCGACGCCATCCGAGAAGAGCTCATGACCTTGACATCATGGCCCTAAGCCGACGGCCCTGAACCCTAAACCCTAAACCCTAAACGTTATTGTGCTTCTTAGCAACATAGCCGGGGCAAAGATGCCACAAGCACGGGCTGTGCCCACAAGCCTAGAGCGGCCCTTGTCAGAGCAAGTGCCAAGTAGGCTCAGGTTCTTGCTCCTAAGTAGTCCCAGTTCCCTTAAAGCTGAACCTGTAACCCCTTTATGCCGTTGTGAGAATCGAGGCCCTTAACCCATGGCCACAAACCCGTTTACATCGGACAGCCTGCAATCCGTAAACCCTTAAACCCTAAACCAAACCCCAAAATCGCAAGCCCTGCTCCGTGCATTTCTGGCCTCCAACCCGAAGCCCAAAACACTGAAAATGGGTTGCAGGACTGAGGGTTAAGGGGGTTTGGTTTGGGTGAGGCGTTGCGTTGGGTGGGGGGAGGGGTCTGATATGGGTGAGCCGAAAGTTCTCAAAGCCCCGGAAGTCGAAGCATGTGCCCTTCCGGCCCAGGCAAGACGCAGGTCCACGGGGACTAGGGTTTGGGTTTAGGGTTTAGGGTGCAAAAGGGCTTGCGAGAGTGTGAGGTTTTGTGTTTTGCCTATTTGTATTCATGTCATCGCGTATATCTGAGAGACGAGACGCTGTGCAGGGTGCCCCAGCTAGAGCCCGACGTTAGGTAGCAGCAACCAACCGGCCAACACCTTCAACGCCACAAAAAGCTGAGCTTGTTGGAAGGAGCCCACTTAGAAACTTAGAATTGCAACCCTTTCGACCAACTTGGCACCTTGCCGAACCCTTAGCTCCTACACCCGAGTGTTTCGAGTTCTTCTGCTCTCCTGATGTGTGTGGGGTCGGCAGGGAGGGGGGGGGGGGGCAGCAAGCATGTTGGAAACGAGGGTGGGCGTAGGGACGTACGGGAATACCAGGTCCCGGATGCGAGTCGAAATCCCCAGCGGCTCTCGTCTCCAGGACTCGAGACCGACTATGCGATGCAGTATGAGCAGCCGGCTGAGGTGGGGGGGGGGAGGAGAAGGTTGGGGCGAAGTCGAGGGAGAGAAGAACAGTAGAAACTGCACAGGGCAGAAGCATCGTGGTTGCAGGGCATGAGGGCTTGCACGTCGGAAATTGTCAGCCCAAGTGGTCTCCTATCCCGCGCTTCGTCTCTGTAGAGTTCAGCCTCCCACAGTGCCCAGCTTTCCACAGGAGGTACCCCCGGAAGGGTACGACAACTTCAGCTTCTCTGCAACCTGGCGGCTGTTCAGAGTCCGGACTCGGGGTCTCAGTGATCTTGGGCCTATTGAACTTATTGTATCTGAGTTCTAGAGGTTCAGTTCAGGAGAAGAACAGGGGTCTGGAAGCCGTAGTGCACAAGTCACAGACATCAACATCCCTTGACTCGAAGCGTGGTCGAACCAGGGTGCCCTCACCCGCAACACAGAGTTACCCACCCAAATCTCAAGGCCTCGAATCAACGCAATCTGGCTCAGCCCCCCAAACAAAAAGCCGCTCAGGACATGCTCAATGCCAACGACGGCAGCTATGAATAGAGCATGATTGAGCATGATGTACACCATCCTTCGGAGCCCCATGTTGTGAACTATGACGCCAAGCCTTGGGGCCTAGGTAGCCTCCGAAACCCCTAAACCCCTACAACAATCAACCCCCCCCCCATATCCCCTCTCTCCCAGTGCCTTAAGCAAGGTAGACATGTGCAAGGGCAATTCCTGCGGTGGTGCCCCACTGCTTAGTCACAAAACTGCAATTTGTTGTATGGCCCTCTGTCGAGGGCTCACAAGACCACAGCCGATGCATGGTGCAGCAGTCTAGGTCGATGAGGGCTGATGAGGGTTGCTATTTCTCTGGAACTAGTGCGTCCTCCGCTGTTGCGGATGCAAAAAAAAACTGCGGGTACCATCGCCCAGCCCTGTGCAGCCTTCCTTCATGCTTGTGCGCGGCTTGGCATGTGCTTCTCGCAGCTGAAAGCCCGCCTAAGCTCTAAGCCAAGCCTCAAGTCCTAAGCCTGTGCGGTGGACAAGGAGTTTAGGAAGGATGAGGGTTTTCGAGAAAAAGCCCTGCCCCCTTACAGGGCGCAGAAAAGAGTGTCTCGTGTTTGGGTCCTACTCTGCCCTGCCCTTCTAAGAAGGATCCCTAACAAGGGATCATAAGTTTGAAGACCCCTCATAGGCCGCTTCAAGGCACTTACTGAGAGGTCGCCCTATCTATGTCCCCGTAGCCCTTTTTTGAGACGACGATGACAAGGAGAGTGATAACAGCCTATAAAAACCCTCCCGAAAAGACAGTGTGCCCTGGGGCGCAGCTGCCTAACGAGAGACGGGCCGAGGCGTGTAGTTTGGGATGGCAGGGGCTCTCGGCCTCAGCACGGGTTCAAAAAAGGGGCTGGCGGCTTAGGGTTTAGGGTTTAGGGTTTAGGGTTAGGGTTTAGGGTTTAGGGTTTAGGGTTTAGGGTTTAGGGTTTAGGGTTTAGGGTTTAGGGTTTAGGGTTTAGGGTTTAGGGTTTAGGGTTTAGGGAGGGCATGTTGCATCAACGGGGTTTGAGGTTTTGCTTCCCACCCGTGCCTGCTGTTTGCTGGTACTGCATATGGTGTTGTTGCAGCCAGGCAAGAGCAAGAGCCCTGGCGATCATGATTGGTTTGTTAGGGTACATGATATATGGGCACCCAACCTACGGCGTTACATAGCTACGTACGTTTTTCCGGGTGGTCCCAGGCATGATCCTTAAAGGCTTTGCCGAGAAGTGACAAGCCACGAAGACCCTCACGGCCGCTCGGTTTTGGCTTGCGAGCCCCTGCAGACAGACTAATGTTTCTCACGACCATCTGCTGCAGAGCAAGAGCAAGAAGCTTAGAAAAAACTGTTGCTTGGATGGTGGAAGTGACAGCCCCTTGACTCTGCCACGTAGGTACTTGACTGGGTCTGAATCACCAACCGGTAGGCCCCAACAAGGATTCGCAGGTGCCGAGCACATTGGGACATGGGAATTTACAGCATGAAGTTCCTCTTGGCACCGATTCCCTTTGAGAGAGCCTCTTTCAGCAGGCAGTTCATTCCTCGTCGCATTCTCTGAGCAGGGCCCAGGTTACAACGAGGGTAAGGGTTACTCCGTATCTGTCTGTCTGAGGGATGATGGAGGCTCAGAGACCTACAAGCGACAGGCTTGTTGAGAAGCACCGAACCTTAAGAACGTTGTTTAGCAAGAACCTGCAACAATTAAAATCTGGTCATTTCCCAAAATAGGGGTAACCCTAATTTGACAGCAATCCTTCTTCTAGGTACCCTTTTTCGGGAAGCCTCCGTGTAAGCTTCGGGATTCTCAGGCAAGGGAAAGGAGGGTAATAGAGTTCCTCCTCGACTTCGAGGGTTTCGTTTACAAGCTTGCCTACAACCCGAGGAACCCTCTCAGAAACCTTGCTTGGGTTTGGGGGATTACAGCTGGGCTGTCTGTTAAGTTCTTTTTCGAAAAAAGTCCAGTTCAGGGCAAGAAACCCTAAACCCTAAACCCTAAACCCTAAACACCCCAGAGGGTTGACTGTGGTCATCTCCATGCTGCGGTGCTGGCCGCGAAGAGTCCAGAAACCTCCGGAGCGCCCAACCTGCACGCTGATGGAGAAGACGAGCCTCGGCTCCCACAGTGGGTTATTTTGGGGGGTGTAGGGTTAGGGTTGGCAGTAGGGTTTGGGGTTCAGGGTTTGTGCAAAGGGTTTAGGGTTTGGGTTTTGGGGTTTAGGTTCTAGGGTCAGTAAATCTGGTGATGCCCGGCAGGATGCAAAAAGGGTTTAGGGTTTGAGTCAAATTTGAGGTTTGGGGTATCTGTCGGTTGCTCGGGAGTTCCGCAACCCTAGTAGCGGTTTCTAGAATGCCGCTTCTAGCCGATTCTCCCTCCAACTGTGTCCTCGAGCCTTGGGTTTGAGGGCCAATGTTGAGGAGCTTCGCCTTTATTAGGTGGGTCTAGGTTTTGAGGTTTTGGGGGTTGTTGAGTATGTTTGGGAGGCGTCCCACATCGTGAAACCCCCCCCCCCACCAAAGTTTGACCATTCGGTCTACAGCTTCCGAGTTCTCCTTAAAAGTGGCCACGAGAGGATGTGTGTTGTGCAGGGAGGCGGAGCATTTCGTGCCCTTGCGCCCTTCCCCTCTTTCAGTGTCTTACCAAAGTCACTCAAACAGCCATGGGATGCGGGGCAAGCTCGGTGAAAGTGCATCCGACGGCACAGCGGCGCCAGCTCTCCGTGGTGCTCCCCACATTTGATGAACTCCTGGTGGCCTCACAGCAGCTGACGATCTCGGATGCTGCGGGACCCGAAGTCGCTGGGCATGTTCGGAAAGCAGCCAAGGAGCGCCTCGTGCGTCTGGCGCAGACGGGCAGCAGCCGCGCAAGCTCCGCCAGCACAGTCATCTTTCCGGAGGGCCACGAGGAGGAAGACTCCCTGCCAGGATGGTCTTCGATGGACTCCAGGGCCTTCGAATCGAGACCCGCGTGCTCTGCTCCCATGGCCCCGGATCGCCGGCTTCATGAACAGCATCTCTGTGTGCTGGATCAGTTTCAGCGAGATGTGGAGCAAGCACCCATTGAGTTCCTCAAGATCGTCGAGTCCTGCCGCTAGAGTCGCTAGAGGCCCCAAATTTAAATGCTTGGCGCGCGTGGTTCTGCACCTTTGGTTAGAGACCAAGAGGTGAACGCTTGTCGAATGCTCTCTGGCACTCTGGGACCGAATTGTTGTCACCTTCGCCTTCGTAGTAGCGTTTTGGAGGATCGTACCTAGAATTCTCTTGATGTTTACCGGCGGAATGAAGTGAGATATGAAAAGCCGATAGGTGATTGACAAATTGGGTCCAGGGAAAAATGTCCACCAAAACTCTTAGCTGGCACCATGTGCTGAAATTGTGGTCCATCATGCGGGCCTTAGGCCCTGAACCTTGACCCCCTGACCGGCTACAGCTATTCTAATGGCGTATACGTTTGTTGCAGATGGGATGTCGGCAACGCCACGCTTTGAGTCCACATGATGTTGTGGAACCGGGGCTAGCTAAAGGGACTGTGTAGACATTTGGGAGCGGATGTACTGAGTACGGGATGTTCTGCATCAACGCCAATCAATATCATTCAAGAGTGTTCGCTGAGCGCAGGACTTTTATCAAAAGCGTGAGTTGTCCGTGCCTACGTCTGCTGTCGGGCGTCGATCCCTGAACCTAAATCCTGCAACTTGTGGAAGTGAAACTCCCTCAAGACTGCACCACGAGTATATGGGCACCATCAGCCTGAACCTCGACAACCTCGGTCGACTCGTTCGGGTTAGGGCTCATGCGAGCATCCGGAGGCACGTGCCGCCTGGGCACGTCGCCTTTCGTACTAGGCTATCAGCCTTTGGGTCATTAGATGTATGCCATGTTGTGCCTTATCTTGTGTTTATTATGCAAAATAGGCTTTGAAGCCAGCAGACTGTGTTTGTTCGATACTGCGCAAAGCGCAGTGGCCGTGTTTGCCTGATGTTGAGTTCGGTATGGTGCTTAGGATGAGCTTCTTAGGTGTCGACCGCCGGAATGGTGGTTCTGCGCATGATTTCTGGTGGTATCCATACTTGGGTTCAAGGATGTAGCTCCCTGATTCTGCGGTTCCGTGCGCAACCACCAAAACAGCCAACCGTGCTGTCTGGATACCGCGTCATCACGGCAGCAGGAATTTGGCCGTGAGAAGCTCGGGGTGACGGCCATGGGGCGTGGGATTCAGAAAGCCTGTGAGAAACTTGCCTTTGCAAGCTACAGAGACTCCCCATGGCCCGAACTATTGCACCTAGTGCAAGGCAGCTACCCCTAAGGGCCTATGAAACCTTATTATTACGTACTTGGGCCCCAAAATCCCTAAATCGGAGGCGCTTTAAGGCCCAAAGCAGTCCCTATTTGGAGGTACATGGACCCTTAGGGTGCTATTTCAAGGAGAGGTTGTTCTTTATACCATACATCTGCGCAGTGATCGCTGCTTGCGCACCTTGGATGGTTCATCCAGCGTTCATGCTTAGGAGCACCTTTTCGTCACCGATGCCAAAGAATAGAGCAGTGAGCTTCCAATGAGCTTGCCAGAGGCGGCTCCAGCCCCTTCAGATTCTGACAGGGAGTTTTGGACAGAGACGTTTTCAACGGGCAGCTGTCTTGGAGGGAGGCTGTCATACTCGACACGTCTACGCAGTGACTCGCTGCGCTGAGTTGTGTTCAGGGGTCATGCTAAGTCATGCTTGAAACAGCAACACGCGTCACTAATGGCAAAGAGCAGAGCAGCGAGTTCCATCCACAAATTCTGAAAGGAGGCGGGCAAAGAAAACAAAAAGGGCAGTTTTCTTTGTGTGCTTGTTCCAGCCCTTGCGGCGGGGTTTTTTGGTTTGCTGGAGGCAGCGCGCACTTTCGTTTGCTCGACCCACTCAAAGAGAGATATGTGCCCCAAACCAGGAGGACTCTTACGCTTCTTGCGTTTGAGGCTCAGGGTTTAGGTTCCAGTGTACTGGGTGGCTTCAGTGCATGTTGGGCTTGTTCTACTGTTCTCGGCGTTGCTTGTTTGGGGTTTCCACGTCTCGGGTTCAAGCCCCCTTAAACGTGCACACGCAAAGAAAAGAGAGACCCCTGCACGACCCGGACCCGCCTCGGCTTTGAACTGGACACCCTTCCTTGGAGAAGTAAGGACGGGTCAGCGCTGCTCTTCGCAGTCTCTACAGCACGGCTTTGGCGCGCAACGTCCTCTCTGTCGTGGAGGTCTAGGGATTTAGGGTTTAGGGTTTAGGGTTTAGGGCACACTATTACGTAGCACTGGGAGCCTGTGCTTGGGCAGTTTCTGGCAGCACCCATGGGTTCTCACACAAGCTGTCTGCGTAGCTTTGTATGAGAACGATGCCACATGGAGAAATGTGAGCAGAGGTTATTTTGGATGTTGTACCCTTTGTAGCAATGCTAGGTACTGCAGGCCCCTGACCTTTGGCTTTGGCTTTGAGGTGAGTCCATTGTCCCCGCCGACCCTAACCTTTCCTTAAAGCGGGAAAAACCTTGCCTGCGCTTGCGCCACTTGTGAGAGTCGAAAGCGGGGCTATAGGGTTCTGACTATTAGGGCAAGCGTGTGTGGTCCATGGGCATAGCAGAGCAAAGTGAGTGAAGTATTTGACATGGGCATCAAGGTAGCTACAGAGGTACAGGACAGTATAGAGCAGTGGCATGATCATTTCCGTGCGCTGCCCCTCGGCTCCCAGAGCTCTGGTGGCACCTTATGGCCTTCTGAGTCGCAGTTGCCACCACGCCGTTTGATCTCGGAATTTCGGACACGGCAACGACAGACCTCTTATCTGACCTTATCTGATCGAAGATGTTGATATATCTCTCAGAGTCTCGTAAGTCGTGGACGATCATTACAGTTTAGGCCAGGTTGAGGGGCGGCAGGCATGTAGCTACGGCATGCTACTTGGGTTCATGGCATGCCCGTGATGAGAGCTGCTAGGATCCTGAGTAACCGAGGGCTGAATCTGAAACGCTGAAAAGGCCGACACGACGTCAAAAGACGAAAGCCCAACATCTTGCCCCTAAGCACTGTGATCAAGCCTGCGTCAGCGCGTACATGACATGACAGATGAGGCCGGCTACAAGGCGGGTCCTGACGTTCATTTGTGTTTATGGCAAGTCTATGGCAAGGAGGGGACGGGGGATGTTGCGCGTTGAGACTTCCTGGCCATCGCGCCTGTCTTGGCATTGTCGTAGGGAACGCGCAAAACCTGCCCTCTGCTCCAAAGCCTCCGAAGCCCCCGAAGCCTCAAACCCAGGGCGTCCCTTTGCCGGTCTTTGGCGCTGAGCCCTGTGAGGGCTCCATCCGGCTTGGGGCCTAGGACCTAAGGACTTTTGGGCTTCAGGGCTTCAGGTGGTTGAGGGTGGGGGTCTGAACCCTCGAATGGGTTTTGACATGTCCCAGAGGTTTCGTGCGGCATTGAGGCCAGGGGATGCTAGGGGCTCCGACGGTCGGAATCTACGTGGCTGCCCAGAGCGAGACGAAGCTGCGGGTTGGCACGTTGGACTTTCTCTATCTCTCCCTCTCCCTCTCTCTCTGTCGCTCTCGCTCTCGCTCTCTCTCTCTCTCTATACATTACTATGTATGTTTATGTGTATGTATGTATGGTATGTCTATATATACATAACTACATGAATGCATGTTTTACACACACACACACATATACAGACAGACAGACAGACAGACAGACAGACAGACAGACAGACATACATGTATATATACGTACATATATACATATACATGTATATACATACATGTACATATACACGTACACATACACATACACTTACACGTACACTTACATGTACATGTACAGATACATATACATACAATAATTAGTAAGCGCGAGTGGACACTGCGAGGATGTTTTCGGCTCCTGGCAGTCATTTGAAAGGTCCCTGGCTGGACTTCTTATTGATGCTCAGAGCGCGGCTTGGAGTTTCATGCGTGCTGTCACAAGGTTGGCACTCGTTGAAGGGACAAATGATGTAGACTGTATCATGAAACCCTTAGCCCGCTTGTTCCTAAACCCTAAAACTGGAGGGGGGAATTGGTTTCAAAGTTGAACCAGTTTGAGGAAGCCACCTTTTTCGAAACTGAGCAACGTGTGATGCGTTGTGACGCTCAGTCAGCCAGGCGGGTGGCCAAAGAAAAACAGCGCATGGCATGATTATTCGCGTTCGTCGAGGCCCGCAAGATGTCGGAAGTGCCCCGGCACTGTGCACCCGGCATGTAGTGCTTAGATTCGCCCACATCGCGCTTTTCCACAAAATGCTCACATCGTCACATCCAACAGCCTGCAAACCTTAGCTCAACACTGCAACCCCGTAAAAGCCCTTAAGCCCTCCATGCTTGGGTATGCAAAGGTAGTGGCGTAGTTCCTGTTGGTGTTGGGCCGTCCCTGCCGAGATTGCAACAAAAGGCCTACCCTGAAAGCACGGCCACGCAGCAAGGCCCGACACGTCGGCGGTGGCAGCAGCGGATGATGAGCTTCTTGAGGCCAGCTGTTGTAAAGCTGCTGCTTTTTTCAACGCAAGGGTTTTGGGGTTTATGCGACTCGGTAAAAAAGGTGTCTTCGTTTTTCGTGGCGAGAAGGGCACGAAGGTTTAGGCATAGTGCTGTGGGCTTGGTGGTGTAGGATGTATGCTTTTGGTTGGCTTTGGGGCCAAGAAGCTAGAGAACGGTGAGTGAACTTGAGCCCGTTAGGGCTCATAGGGGTTTCGGGGTTTAGGGTTTGTCAGGGTTTAGGGTTTATAGGGGTTTATAAGGACTTAGAAGGGTTTAAGGTTGAACCCTAAAACCTGTGCCAACTTGTGAACCCTAAACTCTCAACCCGAAACCCCAAACCCTAGAGCAGAAACCCCATACCCTCTACCCTATACCCTGTAAAACCTAAAACCTGTTGAGTGCTTTCAGATTGCGCGGCCTTGCAGTCTTCAGTCGGGCTGGACCCCGAAGTCTGGCGGAGAATGCATCAGAAAAATCGACTCTAGGCCCGAAACCCTCAACCTTAAGCCCCAAACCCACAACCTTAAGCCTTAAAACCCTTACCAACGAGAAGTGTACCAAGTTTTTAAATCTGCTAGGCGGGTGGCAAAAAACCCTTATAAACCCCTATAAACCCCAAACCCTTATAAAACCCTAAACCCCCGAAACCCTTATGAACCCTAACCCCTTAAACCTTAGAAACCCGAAAACCCTAAACCCTCAAGCCCTTAAACCCTTAAACCCTCAAACCCTTAAACCCTTAAACCCTTCTGAACCCCTTAAACCCTAAACCCGAAACGCTTGACCAGGCCAAGGCCCTGATCGTCGAGGAGCCGAGCCAGGCAGTTCAAGCAACAGGGTTTTAGGTAGGTTTTTGGGGGCTTAGAGGGTTTAGGCTTATAGGGTTCAGCGTTTGTAGGGTTTAGGCTCTAAGTTTAGGGTTTAGGGTCTTTGGTTTCAGACCCTAAGCCCTAAAGATTTGTGCTTTTTTCCCCCAAATCGGGGACACTTCTGACATCCTTATGATACTCACATTCCTTTGCTTGCGTGGAATGCAGGAGCCGAAGTCATTATCAGTATTTTCACCCCTTGCAACCCTCAGATAGCTCCAAGAATATGCTACCAAACTCCCCCTCCCGCGAAATCCTTATCATGAACTCCGAAAAGCCCAAAGCCTCGAGTCCGAAAGCCGAAAACCTCTAAACTCCTGGGCACTGAGCCCTGAAAGTTTAGGGTGAGGGTTTGGGAGTTCGGCGTTTTTCGCATAAATGGCTGAGATCTGCCCAGCCTGGGTTCAAGTTTGTTTCGGGGTTTACTTGCAGATGCTAAGGTCGTCTAAGGGTCTTCTGGGTTTGGAGGGGTTTAGGGCTTTAGGGTTCACACGCCTGCTGCACAAGGGGTTTAGGCGCTTAGGGCCCAAAATCCAGAGAAGCGCACGCAAAGGGACTCGTGTGGCGTTCTCGGGTTTCGCTTCTGTCTTCCGCAAGTCTGCGCGACAGGCCCAAGGACACAGTCCCACAGTCTCAGAGAGGACATATTTGGCCCAGTGTTGCGAGGTTCCATGAACGGTAGGAGCCGAAGAACCAAGTGACACCACATTCCTTCCAGCCCATGCGCCAGCCACCCACCTCTTCCTAAAGCCCTTGGACGTAGCTTCTAAGCAATCGTACAGGAGGAACCCATATCATGCCCGTATTCTGGCATAACTGTAATGAACAGCTGCACACAAAACCCTTCTAATTCAATACGCCCCTCTCTACAAACACGAAGGACAAGCAAAGACGTTCATGAACGGGCTTCTGGGTTTGGAGGAAGTTTTAGGGTTCTTGGGTAGGGTCTCAAAACGGTACAGGTTTCGGGTTTCAATGGCAAAAGGGGTTTAGGTATTACTTGGGCAGCCGATCCTGCCACGGGTCGCTTTGGGAGCGCGCTGCTACCATGCACCATGTGGGCGAGGAAGGCCCCCTTCTGGACCATCCTGTAGCTCCGTGACTCCGTGATTTGCAGGAATTTCGGGATGAAGGGGCCTCCTGGCCTCCTTCAGAACCAGCACCCCCATCCCGCATTGTTCGGTTGGGGTGATGGGCTACTGCAAAGCGGCTTTATCAAGGAACCAGTGTTTCACAAGTAGAATGCAAAATGTTTAGCAGGAAGAATGGGCAGAGCGCCATAAGCACGGTCCACGATGGTTTGGATACATTCGGTTGAGACCGTGGCAATGAGAGTCACAGCGGCCAGGTGCAGCGTTCAGGGCTTAAGTAAGGGTGTTTCGGCTGCCTGTAGAATCACAATTCGGTTAATTCGGTTCATAGGGGTATCTCTGGTTTCCTCAAGCTAGCTGAGCTGGGTCTTGACACACGTACCGGTGCTTTGATCAGAGGCCCCCTCATGGGCCATAAACCTAGACGACCGCAAGAACCATGCCGCAGGCTCTAAAAGGTGTGAGGGTTTAGGTTTCATTCTTTTTTCTTGTTCTACAAAGCGAGATATATGGGTTTGTTTCTCCGAGAGCCAGCAGCAGCTCAGCTAATGCCTCTATCATTGCAGTATCTTGGGCTTCTCTCCCTGGCTCTATCACCTGTTTGGCAGATTGGCGTCCCGCCCTTCTGGGCTTCACAGATCAAGGTGGCTGCCTGTTCGTTTGGCAAGGGAGGGGCGGGTTTTGGATTCCAGTGTTCTGGTCGCTTGGCAAGAATAAAAAGGGTGCCCTGAGGATCAGACCGTGGCAAGCTATACTGGTCAGGGTGCGTTGGGGTTGTCAAAAAACCGCTGGCCTGTTGTAAGAGTGCGTCAGGTCCTGGTGCTCAGCGGAGGCACTGCCGGAATTGGGATCGCCGTGCTGCTCGGAGAGAATTGACACAAGAGCAACGAGAGGGGTCCCAGTTCAGCTTCCCCGACCCAATTCCAAACTTCCTGGTTTGAGGCCTCCACATCTTTTCATGAGCCAGGGCCAGGGTCTAGGGGTTAGGGTTTAGCTAGGGTTTAGGGCTTAGGAATTAGGGTTATATCTAATCTAGGAGTCGAATAATGACTACGAGTGTTCCCTTATGGCCCCTGTTCTACCTTTGCCATAAAAACCCCCCAAGACCCTGGTTCTAATTATCATGATCCCTATATCTGGGGTCTCTCGACTCTGGATGGGATGACCTCGATTCCAGGGCCTATATAGGGGCCTAAGTAGTTGGAATATATTAGAATAGGGTTTTGGCGGGGGGGGGGGGGGGGGGTGATTATGGTATATTTATAAAGGGACCATAAGGGAATACTATTAGTAATGATTCCGGCCCTTAGATTCCAGCAATCTCACCACGTAGCTGACTCACGCATGCACTTACAACAGCTGGTGATGTACTGTAGGGGTCGGGAAAAGTACCACTAATATTTTCTTATGGTCCCTTTCTAATCATACTATAATAACCCCCAAAGCCCCATCCTAATTATTCAGGCCCCTGTATTATTCTGCGCCCACTTGAGACGTTAACCTGTTGCGCGGCCGTGGCTAATACAGCGGCCTTCAATTCGAAGCGTCTCGCCCTCCCGCCTGAATGAAGCGGTTTAGGGGTTTTGGGTTTAGGGGTTTATAGGGTTGAGGGTTTAGGGTTTGCAGAGCCTCTCCCAGACACACTCGTAAGCGCAGCTCGCAAGGCATAGACATACGCACACTCCATCCTTTCAACTTATCTTCCCTCTTCTAAACGTCCTCTGTTGACGCTAACCACCAAACCAATGTTGCCCTGAACTTATGCCTCCTTTTTTTGTGCTCCGTCCATATCTAATCCCTTAAAGGATCTATATATGTATATAAAGGGCCCGAATTCCGCCCCATTCCCTACAAAGAACCAGGGGTGGTCTTTGAGAGGAGATTGTGATTGAGAGCAACGGAGCTGAGGTTCATCTTCATGATGACCCTCAGCATTGGGCAGCTGGACCTCAACAGTCCCCGCAATGAAGGCGCTTTTTATTGCCCTAAACCTCCTTCTGTCGCAGATCGGAGGCACATGTAGTTTGTGGGCTTTACGGTGCAGGGTTCAGAGTTCAGGGTTTAGGGTTTAAGATGTAGGGGAATGTTGCTGCAGTGTTTTACGGAGGTCTAAGCCTTAGCCGAAACCCTAAACCCTAAACCCTAAACGCTGTGGCTAGTCGGGTGGCAAAAGACCCTAAACCCTAGACCCTGAACCTACATGTCGATGTAGATTTATACATATATATATATATATATTTGTTTATTTATATTTGTATACTTTTTTGACAGCCAGTTTCCCTGCAGTGCGATGTTACCATAAGCTCGGCGGGTGGCAAAAACACATACATGCTTGAACGCGGGGAATCTTGACATGGTGTTTTGGCACCTGAGGCTCAGAGAGAGGGATCCGCCACTTGCCAGAGGGCTTGGGATGATCCCCCCAATACTAACAGTCCGGAATGGGGATTGGAGCATCTCCTAGCATAATCCCTTTTAAGGAGTATAGGCCCCCTTGTAAGGGATTCCTTTGTAATAATGACCCCAATAAGGTACCCCGAATTTCGGAAACCTCAAATATCATGTAAGCACTGGTCATCTTTGGCATATCTCGTTGGCCTAGGAGGCTCATGTCTCCAGGCTAGGGTCATGGTGGCTCGAGGGAGGAGTGGTTCGTGAGGAGAAGCTTCTGGGATTCGGATTAAACCCTAAACCTCAACCTTCAACCTCAACCTTCAACCCTAAACCCTAAACCCTAAACCCTAAACCCTAAACCCAATGGGCCAGTAACAGCCACCCTAAGCTGGAAACCCTGGTGGCAGGCATGGATGCCCCACAATGCTTTATGGCGAGTGCAAGCGGCACAATGCCTGGGACCTGGATGTTGCTTAGGGCTTAGGGCTTAGGGCTTAGGGTTCCGGATGCAAGAAGGGTTTAGGCTTCTGTGCTCGTGGAGTTTCAGGCTTAGGGCCTGTGGGGGCTTGGCGGGTAGGGCTCCACCCTTACAGGGTTCATGTAGGGTTGAGGGTCGATTCGAGCCAATCATGTGCCCTTTTGATGTCAAAGGCCTTTGGTCCGTAATCGTACTTTCGTTGTTGAGACGGGTCCAAGACTACCTGCTGGCCCACGCGACCTCAAACGCTTTGCTCTGTTCTTGCCCATACTTCTGCCCATTCTTGTGCCCATTCTTGGACATACAGCCTTCAGCATTGCTTGCTTGAATCTCTGCTCTACTCTAGGGTTGCCTAGAGTTTCTGATAGAATCTGCAATTGCTCCCCCCCCCCCCACAAACGGCCCCACCAACGTCCCTGATGGTCGAGGTGGCGCACGGATCCAAAGATGATGCATGAGTTGCGCGAGCGGATAAAGCTCGCCGGCACGAGATGTAAATTCACGGGCTCGGGTGCAAAGGCTCCCGGAGGTTCGTTGCAGGAGTTCCCGGTTCCGGGCATTTGTGGATGGTTTGAATTTGGGGTTTAGGTTTGATAGGGGGGTTGATTCACTGTGGAGTGAAGCCCTCATTGTGGAGACAGGCTCCGTTTTCCTCACCGCTTGGCCCACTCTAACAAACAATAACAGCGTGGCAGCAAGAACGAGGCCCTGAGCTTACCCTATAAGCACCCATAACATCTTAGAATCTTGGCGCCAAACGCTAAACATATCCCGACAGGCATGGAAAATCTTCCGCACGGCTGCCGAATGTCTTCGACTGCACCGCCAGCGTGATGTAGCCTGTCAGCGCTGAACATAGACACTATATGTAAGTATACATATATATATATATATGTGTGTATATATGCATACTTAACGCGAAGCAGGTTATGTGTGTGTGTGTGTGTGTCTGTGTGTGTAGATATACATTTATCTGCCCCTTCCCACCCAAGTGCGCATTGCATAAGAAGTTCCCGGAGCCAAAGCCCGCCCCTGGAATGGCTTCTGCAACTGAAGCCCTACTTCATCCAATCGGAGGTATCAAGTTCATCTGGTGAGTAAGCGAAGTAGGTCTGCGAGGGTGGAAGGTGATCATGGTCCCACCATTGCCCATCAGGCCTTGCCACGAGAACGGAGGTCAAGTTTTGAAAGGATTTAATACATTTAGCGGACAGATTAGATTCCCTTTGTGAGGCGTTTGCCTTCGTGAGCGCTTGCCTGCCGTGCAACCTTCGTCCTGTCTGGACCGCAGAACTTAGGAATTCAAGCTGCAGCGAGGTGGAGATACCTGTCGTCAGCATCAACGGCCACTTGGGCGGTCCTTTCAGCCGGGTTATATGCACCTGCTCAACTCCAAAGCTCGGCAAAGACTCCTTATGGTTGTGCTTTATACAAACCTGGAGCTTTTGGAGCCCAGAACCATACCCTCAACCCCATGTACCCTGACTCCAAGCCCCAGGCCACATGTTGGCCATGGCCGGCCGGGTGGACTGGCTGCGTGTTTGGGCCAAGGCCCAGAACGTCAGACATGGGGGCCAGTCTCAGGAGATGACGGATGTTCCGGATTCCCGATGACGGATTGATAGAGTTTCGGCAGGAGCATGCACATACCCGAGATGTGTTTCTCCGACCGCATCGAAGATGCCCCTAGGGCCCTAGGGCCCTAGGGCCCCATACTGCTGCCCTTACCCAAAACCCATAGGTTCATAGGTGGTGCAGCCTCTGCTAACACGGCATTTCATGCCTTCTCCCTTCAGCTTGGGCCCTGTGTGACTAAACTAAAGTAAACGTGTATGTCTAGGGTGTATGTGGCATTCATGTGATCTGTAGCTGGGACCGCCTCCTTAGCGAAGGCGGTGTGGACGCCCCGAAGTCTAGCGAAGTTGTTTCCACGACCCCTCGACGAGGTCTTCTTAGTCCTCTCCTTTCTGCTTCTGCTGCTTGGCTTGCGTCTATTCTCAGCCCCTACATGATCGATGGTGTGGAAGGTCGCAGGATCAACCTCCGAAGTGTTCATTACAGATGAAAACTAATTTGGCCCGGAATTTGTGGGGCGGGGTGGGGGGGGGGGGGGGGGGCCTATCCAGACCTCAGGCCTTGAAGTGTTAGGGCTAGGGCACACACTCCCCAAAGCAATGGAAACTAAAATCTCAGGATGGGAATCACGACACATGATCTCGCCTTGCTCTCCGTCTCCAAGAAGACGTGACCTGCCTCCACGTCATCATTTTTTGTTGTCGGGTTGGAGGACTTTGGGTGCTCACCGTGTAATTTCCCACAGGGTTGTCGGATTCTTATTCAATACTCCATGAACACCCTAAATCTTGCGAACAGCTTTTTGGAACCCTCGAAGCCCTTAACGTAGAGCCCGGAGCCGGCGCAATGTCGTCAGGCAGATCATGGACTTGCGCGGTCTCCGCTGGCAGTTCCCAGTCCTGCGCCGGGCCTTTGACTCCTGGCCAGACAAAGTCAAGGACCTAAACCACTTCCCTCAGCCCTACACCCCAGAAGCATTGTCTTTTGCGGAAGTCTCCAGGTGTTTGGGTTGGGTGGCACATGGTGGCACAGAGACACCCTTAGAAGCCAGAGCCTGGAAGCCCTCAGAGGTCGTCAGATCTAAATGTATAAGGCCCCAAACTCCCTAAACCCTAAACCCTGACTCTACAGCAAGACCATGGGACAGAGTGTGCCTCGCCTGGCGTGTTCGAGCGGGTGCGATTAAACCCTTAACTTGCCCTAAACTCGAAACCCTACACCCATAAACCCTAAACCGGAGAGAGCTTGGGCTTTCCAAGAGGCAGGCTGGTCGGGCTCTGTTAAGGAATTCGTAGGTGTATCTCCGAACTCGAAAGCCCAATACCCTTACAGCCATCCTTTGTCAAGCCCCCAGTACATATTATGAGCCCTATATAAATACTAACTCCCACGAACCTTTACAACTCCCATACCTAGGCTTTGGCGACAGGGCTCTCTGGCATGAGACGGCTCCTGCGGCAGCGTCTCGGCAGTTTGGCTTTGGGCGGTTTGGGGTCGATTGGGTTCGCGCTGTTTCAGGGGCTGCACAGGCCATTAGGTACCGGGTTTGTGAGGTTTTATGAGGTTTAATGATTACTGAAGGATCAGGAAACAGGTCAAAGAGAAAGGTGTCCTTTTGCGCCCTGGGCTTGAATCAGCAGATGCCCTCTCTGCAACAACACCCCCTGACAGGACTTCCTTCCTCACTATGAGGAACAACCAGGGCCAGACTTTGGGGTTGAGTGTTTCCACTGAGGCTTCGGGTAGAGAGGTTCTTGCCTTTTTTTTGTGTTTTTGTATTCTCTAAATACTGTAGGGCTTTGGAAGACGTGCGGGCCTTCTATTCCGGCCCACAGGCTTAGGAAAAAAAAGTGGTGGAGGCTTTCGGGAGGCTCTGATATTCGTGGGTCGATCCCCTAAGAGGGGACATTGTTGTGTTTTGGGGCACCTTACAAGAACTAGTGGTGAACCGAAGAGCCGATGAGGGGGTTCCCTATCGATCAGCCCCCAAAGATCCCACTCTGAGGAGCGGGATGAAAAGCTCCAGGGCCTTAAGCCCTAAACCCGAAACCCCAAACCCTAAACCCTAAACCCTCAACCATGCAGGGGAAATGCACACCGGAAGCACTCCCAGGTTCCTGTGAGCTATAAAGCCCATTTGAAACAGGCCAGGCTCTGGGAACAAACAGACCCATTTGAAGCCTGGTAATTCTGCTCTAGCGAAGTGAATGCCATTGGCAAGTCTGCAGCGTGAATGTATCCCCGGGAAACGTATTTGCAGTGGTACTCTGTTGATGTAGGGTGAATCTGAGTCGATAGGACCTCAGCACTGCAAGACCGGGGATATAAAGCTCCGTCGCCCCCATTGTACATCATTTCCAGGATAGTGAGCCTGTCCGAGTGCGTGCATCTCCTCCTCCTACAGTAATCATTTCCTTTTCAGTCAATCCCGCTTTGCTGCATTCTGGCCTACGTGCCACTCGGACAGGTGCGCTGGGGGGGACAGGGTTCTGATCTTCGAACTTTGGGAGTCCGGGGATGGTGGCTTCGGGGGTTGGTTCCTTGTTTCCGGGGTTGTCCGTGCTTTGAGGTTTTGTGTGGTGGGCTTCGGCTGTTAGAGGGTAAGGTAAACTCCGAAGGCCATCTTGGGCTCCAGCAACGGACTAACAACCTTTTCAACCTGAATTTTTGGCGGTAACTAGGCTGACCCTTCCCCGTATACGCTTGCGAACGGGTGGGGAAAAAAAACCCTCAACCCTAAACCCTAAACCCTCAGGAGCGGGATGGGGAGCTCCAGGGCCAGAATCCTGGCGCGACTCTGTATCCTGGCTCGAGCTTCGCTGTGTTTGTCCTGTGCCTTTGCGCGACGCCCTGTAGAAGCTATAGTTTGGGATGTCCCCCTTGCACTAAGAATCCTTAATAGGGACTATAGTACCCTTCTTACAACCCCTATTCAGGAACTGTTAGTGTAAGGGGGCTCATCCCAAGCTGTGATGTAGGAACTGTTGGCTGACGGAAAGTCGGATGTGGGTTGGGTCACTGGTTGTTTCGGATCAAGTTTGCCAGTCGCCATGCCGCTGCAATTGTCCACCTCTGGACATGGCTCAGACTTGAGCGGAGCAAAGATTTAAGCTCTTCCTTTCAGCTCATGGCATCCCAGAAGTTATGTGACCAGATGTGATATGGTTGACTCGTGGCAGGGTAACCTGCATGGGCTTTTCCAAAATCGGGCTCCCCTCACCATACCCGAAATATACCTGCATCCTCATTTTGGAACCCCCCCCCCCCCCCCCCCCCCCAAAAAAAAAAAAACAAAAACAAAGAAGAAGGGTGGCCCTATTGTTGGACCCCTGATGCTAGAGCTCAACTACACCCTGAACCCTCAGAAGCCCGCGCTTGCCATGCGCCGCGCCGGTGGGGCGCTTCGGAGCCGAGGTGCGAAGTCAAGTCATTTCGGGCGAGGCATACACACAGAGGGGTTCAGGTAGGTAGCGTATTGATGCATATACACATATGTATATATATATGTGTATACTAAAAAAACTTTTATGTATGTAGGTATGTATGTAGACATAGCTAATCAGAAGAGAGAGGAACGGGTCCGCGCTCAAAAGGTTCGCCGAAATGCGTGTGGGTTCACAAGCTTTGGTCGGCAGCAGCCTCATGCCTTGGCATGCTTGGAAGTGACGTGTTGCAAGGCCTACGGAGACTTTCCCGCAGCTTCCATGTGGCTTCTCAAGTGCCCGTCATCAGATTGGGCAAGGACAGCCAGGGTCCATGTCTCGATTTTGGGCTCGTCGCAGTTTGCCATGCGTGTTGGAGCCAGAAGGGGGTGTCGGCCATTCGGCACATATCAATGTCAGTTGCCGTTGGTGCTAAGACTGCTAAGAAGACCTATGGCTGATCGAGAGCTGGAAGAACTCGACGGCCCCAGGGCGCAAAAGCCTTGAACCCCTGGAGCTGAGTCTCGAGTGGCACTTTCGGGGTTAAGGAGGGCCTGGACCCGAAGCCAACAACGAGTTGCTTGAGAAACGCTGGCAGGCAGCCGGAAGCGCCGTTCACGAAAAAAAAAAACAAACCCTCAACCCTCAACCCCAAACCCCCAAACCCCAAACCCCTGAGGAGGATGCCAGCTCAGCCGTGATCCTCCTCCACGGTCTCGGGGACACGGCGCACGGATGGGCGCTGGGAGCCTCCATGCTCTTGACCGCCTGGTAGAGAAATAATTGAGGGTATGCAGGGTGGTTTAGGTGAAAGGGTTTGGAGATATTCAGGGTCTTCAAGGTATTCAGGGTATTCAGGGTCTACGGCCAGGGATTTAGGGTTGAATGGGTGCTTCCGTTGGGCTGGCATGTGTGGGTTTTGCACGGCTATTGGGCAAGAACTGAACCGTTTCATGCGGTCCTTCTCCAAGGGGAGGGCTTTATAGACTTTAACAAAGATGATTGAAGACTTCTTGCTGGAATTACCGAATTGCAACGAAGGGAGCTGAAGTGAGTGAAGAAGAGGGCGAGTTGAATTGCCAACTTCATGAGCATGCCGATTCAGCAGCCCCTCGAGCAAACCCTAAGCCCTAAATCCCGAAGAATGCAATGTGGCCTGAGTGTCAGATAGGCGGGTGGCAAAAACAATCCCCAGAAAATGATGTTGCGGACAGCTTCCTGTGAGAGGAACACGCTTCCGAACACTTGCTTCGTGCTGCCGACCGCGCCCGTGCAGCCGGTGACCCTGAATGGTGGCATGGCAATGCCCAGCTGGTACGACATTGCGGGCCTGGAGGACGGGCGAGTCTAGCCTTCCACTAAGGCCATTAAGGGAACCCTTCGTGCGTCATACCTTCAGGCAGCCGGTGTGCGGTGCCCGACAAAAAGAGTCACGCGTACACGTTCGACGAACGAGGAACGACGCAGCAGGTCGATGTCGGAAGTGTCAGTTGCTGCAGAAGCTACAGCAGTGTTCATAGGGTTTGCGCAGCAGAAGCCAGCCTCTCTGAAGTTAGGTACGCTGCAGATACAGCTGATCTCTGGAAGAATCCAGGGTGGACTGTGTGCACATGACCATTCTGGCAGCCTTGACTCGTTGCAACTGTCAAAACGGCTGGAAAGCATGCCAAAACCGCTGAATAGCAATGGTCAACACGCGGCTCTTCATCCCATTTTTGCTGCTTCCAAGTTGCCAAGGCAGCCTGCTAGAAAAATGGTTCGCAAAGAAGTGATTTCTGATTTGTATTTCTACGATCTTAGTTCAGTTCTTTATCTTTCTTGTTCACACGGGCGAGCTGTTTTATTTGAGCACGCATTACTCCAGACCGCATCTGGGCAGGTGGCAAAAATCCCCTAATTCCCTAAACCCTAAAGCCGAAAACCCTAAACCCTAAACCCTAAACGCCAGCCAGAAGCTGCCGCAAGGACCGGGCAGATGAGACCTGCGACGGGCTGCAGGAGAGCGTTGCCACTGTGGAGGGCCTGATCCAAGAGCAGCAGCCCTTCGTTGGAAGAAATTTTCAGCTAGGGCGTAGGGTGTAGGATTTTGGGTTTGGGGTTCAGGGTTTAGGGTTTTTTGGGGTTTGCAGGAACTCGGGCTTTTGAAGCTTACGGAGGCTTATATTACATCGGTTGAGAGTCGAAAGTGCTTCTGCAGGCTTTCGCATGCAAAATCTGTAAGTCTGGGTCAGGTCCGCACGGTCTGGATGCTGTCAATTAAGTGAGCTGAGATACCAAAGACAGCGCCGAGTAAACCCTTTTCACCCACAAAGAGGTCGCGTGGCATCCTGGCTGAGCGCATCGTCATCGCCGGCTTCTCCCAAGGGGGGGCCCTCTCACTCTACACCGGCCTGTCCCGCACCTCCCGCCTTGGTGGCTAGTCTGAGATGATTATTAGTACAATAATGGATACTGATAAATCCGCCAAAATACTAATAAGCAGTAAATAGTATTCAGCATAGTGAGGAAGAAATGCTATTACAGGACAAAGCATATCACAGTGGTAACGATTAGAGTAGATCATAAGGGCAATCTAGGACAACGACAGAGAACCAAGAATGTATAGTGACGAATACATTATGTCATGGTTGATAATGTTTTAATACATACAATATCAAATGAATCAATAAACTGTCAAAAAGAATACATGTATCTATATATATATACATACACAAGCTATCTAAAATAATACATGTATATATATATATATGGACATAAAGACCAATATTTGGTGGGGACTCAGGGTTCAAGTCCTTTCACAGTGTTTGCTTTGATTGGACGGGGGGTACTTTTGCTTCAGTTCGATTTAGAGGCACACGCCAGCGAAAGCAGTACATGCTGGTTCCGGTGGGCATGAGCTAGTGCCTAGCTTTGTGTCGCAAGCCCCCCAAAAATCCCTCAACTCTAAATGCTGGCCCCAACACAAACACGTGGCCCACGCTCGGACTGTCGTCGGGTCTGAGGTGGCGTGGTCTGCATGTCGGGCTACTTGCCCTTCGCTCGCACGTTCGCGCCTTCTGCCGAAGCCCGTGCCTGGGCTGTCAGTGAGTCGTCGAGAGCTTCGGGGCTGAGGCAGGCATTTGGGCTTGCTTCGAGCTTTTGGGGTCCACACCCTGCAAACACTCCAACGTCAGCAAACATTGATTGTTTGCTGACGGTGGAGCATTTGCAGGTTGTGGACATCAACAGTCCTTGGCCTAAAGGCAACTCAACAGTTTTGCACCACCTGGGCTTTCGGGCCACCGAAGCAGCCCCAAAGCATGCCAGAGAGCCCAGAACGGGCTCTGGCTCAGGGCTGGTGAGGCGTTTGGGGCTGTTAGGGTTTGCAAGTAGCTGGAGTGCATCGGAACGAAGGAAGCACGCCGGTCCTGCACTGTCATGGCTCGGCAGATCAGGTGGGCAAGGATGCAACATTGTAGGGTTGAGAGTATCGGGAAACGGAGGCCTTTTTTTTTTCGACGCCCCCTGTGGCTTGAAGGAGCCCGGAATTTAGTCGGAATTCTTACTCAGAGTTTCCCTTAGGACCCCTTCGTGATTCTACTACAACAACCCCCCCCCCCGTGGGTGGCTTAAATAGGGTTTATTTGGAAGCTGAGAGTCGTGTTTTTGTGTGGTAGATACAAAGGAAAGGGCATAAGAAAGTAGCGAAAGGAGCTCCTCAATTCCCTTCCTTATCTCCTATCCTTTTTTCTTTATTCATTGCAACAGGAGAATGCAGGAAAAGGGCCTCCATTCCCCTCTTGTTCTTCCTTTCTTGTGTTTTTGTCATTTAAAGGGGAACAGGAGAAGAGAAGGGAGAGAGAAGGAGAGAGGAGAGATAAAAGGAACACAATTTTAATGGGAAGAGCCAAGAAAAGAATAGAAGAGAGATGAACAAAGAAGATGGAGAGACAAAACAAGGCGCAAAGAAGATGGCACTCTTCTTTATCTATCCTCTCTCCCTTCTCTCTCCCTTCCCTCTTTCTTTTCGAAACAGAAAAACTAAAAAGGAAGAACTTGAAAAGGAGAAGGGTAATGAAAAGAGCAGAAGAGACAGGCCGAAAAGAGGGATATGATGAAGTATGGGCAAGGTCCACGCGCAAGGAGTCACCCTCTGCTTACCCTTCCACTGCTTTATCATACAAGTTCCTTTCTTGTGTTTTATTAGTTAAAAGGTAACAGAAGGAGAGAAGGGCAAGGGAAGTGAGAGAGGAGAGACAACAAGGAGGCCATTTGAATTTTCTGGAGGGGTACTGAAAAGAAGAGAAGACACAAGAAACAAGGAGACGGATAGCACTCTTCTTTATCTATCATCTCTCCCTTCCTTGTCTCTCGCTTTTCCCTCTATAATTAAAACAAATAGGTGCCCTCTCCTCTTCAGGAAGCCCCCTTGCCCTTATTTTGCTAGCTTTCTGAAACAACAAGGGAAACAACACATAGAAAGAGAGGAAAGGGAATGAAACAATAGGCAGTGGAGCTCTTCAGTGTCTTTACCTATCTCTTTTCTTCTTTTTCTTTTTCATTCAATAAGGAAAAGAAGCTTCCTTTGGTGTGATTTTGAGATTTAAAAGAGAACAAGAGAAGAGAAGGGAGAGAGAAAGGAGAGAGGAGAGATCAAAAGGAAGCAATTTTCATGGGAAGAGCAATGAAAATCATGGAAGAGAAATGAAGACAGGAGAGGGAGGTGCAAAATCAGGCAAAGAGAAGATGGTGCTCGTTTTCTTCTTTCCTCTCTTTCTTATCTTTCCCTTTCAAATAAAAACAAAAGGAAGAACAATGAACATGTAAAGGAACCCGTTTTCTTTTTCCGTTTGGGAACAAGGAAAAGAACAGAGGCGATAGGGCGAGAGGAGGGATTTGCTGCAGCATGGGGAGGGTCTACGGACAAGGAGCCAACCCCGCTCGCTTTCCCCATCCATTGGAAAAGAAAGGAACATGGCCTCCATTCCCCTCTTGTTCTTCCTTTCTTGCGCTTGTGTCATTTAAAGGGGAACAGGAGAAGAGAAGGGAGAGAGAAGGAGAGAGGAGAGACAAAAGGATTGCATTGTTAATGGGAAGAGCAAAGAAAAGAATAGAAGAGAGATGAATAGAGAAGTGGGAGAGACAAAACAAGGCGCAGAGAAGATGGCACTCTTCTTTATCTATCCTCTCTCCCTTCTCTCTCCCTTCCCTCTTTCTTTTCGAAATAAGAAAACAAAAAGGAAGAACTATGAGAAGGAGAAGGGTAAGGAAAGGAACAGAAGAGATAGGCCGAGAGGAGGGGTATGATGAAGTATGGACCGGTCCACGCGCCAGGAGTCACCCTCTGCTTACCCTTCCACTGCCTTATCACACAAGTTCCTTTCTTGTGGTTTATCAGTCAAAAGGAAACAGAAGGAGAGAAGGGAAAGAGAAGTGAGACGAGATAACAAGGATGCCATTTTGCTGGAAGCGCAACTGTATGTGGCCACAACAAGCAGGCCAGGGAGGCTCAGGCGGGGCAAGTCTCTCCCTAATTAGAAAAAATCAATCTTGCTATTCACAGGTAGGCGCCCTTCTTCCTCTTCAGGAAATCGCCTTTCCCTTATTTTGCTTTTTGAAGCGAATAAGACAAACAACAGATAAGAAGAGAGGACAGGGAATGACTAGGTAAAGAGAGGAGCTCTTCAATTTCCTCCCTATCTCTTAAGTTACTTTTCCTTCTTGGGCGGGTGTCCTTTTTTCTTCCTTGAAGATGCAGAAAACTAGCAAAAAGGACACCCGATCGCCCATTTTCTTTTCAATTCCCTTCCTTATCTCCTATGCTCTTTTCCTTATTCATTGCAACAGGAGAATACCGGAAAAGGGCCTCCATTCCCCTCTTCTTCCTTTCTTGTGTTTTTGTCATTTAAAGGGGAACAGGAGAAGACAAGGGAAAGAGAAGGAGAGAGGAGAGATAAAAGGAACACAATTCTAATGGGAAGAGCCAAGAAAAGAATAGAAGAGAGATGAACAAAGAAGATGGAGAGACAAAACAAGGCGCAAAGAAGATGGCACTCTTCTTTATCTATCCTCTCGCCCTTCTCTCTCCCTTCCCTCTTTCTTTTCGAAACAGAAAAACTAAATTGGAAGAACTTGAAAAGGAGAAGGGTAAGGAAAAGAGCAGAAGAGACAGGCCGAAAAGAGGAATATGATGAACTGAAAAGAAGAGAAGACACAAGAAACAAGGAGACGGATAGCACTCTTCTTTATCTATCATCTCTCCCTTCCTTGTCTCTCGCTTTCCCCTCTATAATTAAAAAAATAGGTGCCCTCTCTCCTCTTCAGGAAGCCCCCTTGCTCTTATTTTGCTAGCTTTCTGAAACGACAAGGAAACAACACATAGAAAGAGAGGAAAGGGAATGAAACAATAGGCAGTGGAGCTCTTCAGTGTCTTTACCTATCTCTTTTCTTGTTTTTCTTTTTCATTCAATAAGGAAAAGAAGCTTCCTTTGGTGTGATTTTGAGATTCAAAAGAGAACAAGAGAAGAGAAGGGAGAGAGAAAGGAGAGAGGAGAGATCAAAAGGAAGCAATTTTCATGGGAAGAGCAATGAAAATCATGGAAGAGAAATGAAGACAGGAGAGGGAGGTGCAAAATCAGGCAAAGAGAAGATGGTGCTCGTTTTCTTTCCTCTCTTTCTTATCTTTCCCTTTCAAATAAAAACAAAAGGAAGAACAATGAACATGTAAAGGAACCCGTTTTCTTTTTCCGTTTGGGAACAAGGAAAAGAACAGAGGCGATAGGGCGAGAGGAGGGATTTGCTGCAGCATGGGGAGGGTCTACGGACAAGGAGCCAACCCCGCTCGCTTTCCCCATCCATTGGAAAAGAAAGGAGCATGGCCTCCATTCCCCTCTTGTTCTTCCTTTCTTGCGCTTTTGTCATTTAAAGGGGAACAGGAGAAGAGAAGGGAGAGAGAAGGAGAGAGGAGAGACAAAAGGATTGCATTGTTAATGGGAAGAGCAAAGAAAAGAATAGAAGAGAGATGAATAGAGAAGTGGGAGAGACAAAACAAGGCGCAGAGAAGATGGCACTCTTCTTTATCTATCCTCTCTCCCTTCTCTCTCCCTTCCCTCTTTCTTTTCGAAATAAGAAAACAAAAAGGAAGAACTATGAGAAGGAGAAGGGTAAGGAAAGGAACAGAAGAGATAGGCCGAGAGGAGGGGTATGATGAAGTATGGACCGGTCCACGCGCCAGGAGTCACCCTCTGCTTACCCTTCCACTGCCTTATCACACAAGTTCCTTTCTTGTGGTTTATCAGTCAAAAGGAAACAGAAGGAGAGAAGGGAAAGAGAAGTGAGACGAGATAACAAGGATGCCATTTTGCTGGAAGCGCAACTGTATGTGGCCACAACAAGCAGGCCAGGGAGGCTCAGGCGGGGCAAGTCTCTCCCTAATTAGAAAAAATCAATCTTGCTATTCACAGGTAGGCGCCCTTCTTCCTCTTCAGGAAATCGCCTTTCCCTTATTTTGCTTTTTGAAGCGAATAAGACAAACAACAGATAAGAAGAGAGGACAGGGAATGACTAGGTAAAGAGAGGAGCTCTTCAATTTCCTCCCTATCTCTTAAGTTACTTTTCCTTCTTGGGCGGGTGTCCTTTTTTCTTCCTTGAAGATGCAGAAAACTAGCAAAAAGGACACCCGATCGCCCATTTTCTTTTCAATTCCCTTCCTTATCTCCTATGCTCTTTTCCTTATTCATTGCAACAGGAGAATACCGGAAAAGGGCCTCCATTCCCCTCTTCTTCCTTTCTTGTGTTTTTGTCATTTAAAGGGGAACAGGAGAAGACAAGGGAAAGAGAAGGAGAGAGGAGAGATAAAAGGAACACAATTCTAATGGGAAGAGCCAAGAAAAGAATAGAAGAGAGATGAACAAAGAAGATGGAGAGACAAAACAAGGCGCAAAGAAGATGGCACTCTTCTTTATCTATCCTCTCGCCCTTCTCTCTCCCTTCCCTCTTTCTTTTCGAAACAGAAAAACTAAATTGGAAGAACTTGAAAAGGAGAAGGGTAAGGAAAAGAGCAGAAGAGACAGGCCGAAAAGAGGAATATGATGAACTGAAAAGAAGAGAAGACACAAGAAACAAGGAGACGGATAGCACTCTTCTTTATCTATCATCTCTCCCTTCCTTGTCTCTCGCTTTCCCCTCTATAATTAAAAAAATAGGTGCCCTCTCTCCTCTTCAGGAAGCCCCCTTGCTCTTATTTTGCTAGCTTTCTGAAACGACAAGGAAACAACACATAGAAAGAGAGGAAAGGGAATGAAACAATAGGCAGTGGAGCTCTTCAGTGTCTTTACCTATCTCTTTTCTTGTTTTTCTTTTTCATTCAATAAGGAAAAGAAGCTTCCTTTGGTGTGATTTTGAGATTCAAAAGAGAACAAGAGAAGAGAAGGGAGAGAGAAAGGAGAGAGGAGAGATCAAAAGGAAGCAATTTTCATGGGAAGAGCAATGAAAATCATGGAGGAGAAATGAAGACAGGAGACCGGGATCCCCTTGGCACCCTGCAAAAGTCCTGCAAATACCACACAAAACGGAAAAGGGTAGGAACAACATTTGCGGGTCAAAATTTGCCGGGATCCCCTTGGCACCCTGCAAAAGTCCTGCAAATACCACACAAAACGGAAAAGGGTAGGAACAACATTTGCGGGTCAAAATTTGCCGGGATCCCCTTGGCACCCTGCAAAAGTCCTGCAAATGCCACACAAAACGGAAAAGGGTAGGAACAACATTTGCGGGTCAAAATTTGCCGGGATCCCCTTGGCACCCTGCAAAAGTCCTGCAAATGCCACACAAAACGGAAAAGGGTAGGAACAACATTTGCGGGTCAAAATTTGCCGGGATCCCCTTGGCACCCTGCAAAAGTCCTGCAAATACCACACAAAACGGAAAAGGGTAGGAACAACATTTGCGGGTCAAAATTTGCCGGGATCCCCTTGGCACCCTGCAAAAGTCCTGCAAATACCACACAAAACGGAAAAGGGTAGGAACAACATTTGCGGGTCAAAATTTGCCGGGATCCCCTTGGCACCCTGCAAAAGTCCTGCAAATGCCACACAAAACGGAAAAGGGTAGGAACAACATTTGCGGGTCAAAATTTGCCGGGATTCCCTTGGCACCCTGCAAAAGTCCTGCAAATACCACACAAAACGGAAAAGGGTAGGAACAACATTTGCGGGTCAAAATTTGCCGGGATCCCCTTGGCACCCTGCAAAAGTCCTGCAAATACCACACAAAACGGAAAAGGGTAGGAACAACATTTGCGGGTCAAAATTTGCCGGGATCCCCTTGGCACCCTGCAAAAGTCCTGCAAATGCCACACAAAACGGAAAAGGGTAGGAACAACATTTGCGGGTCAAAATTTGCCGGGATTCCCTTGGCACCCTGCAAAAGTCCTGCAAATACCACACAAAACGAAAAAGGGTAGGAACAACATTTGCGGGTCAAAATTTGCCGGGATCCCCTTGGCACCCTGCAAAAGTCCTGCAAATGCCACACAAAACGGAAAAGGGTAGGAACAACATTTGCGGGTCAAAATTTGCCGGGATCCCCTTGGCACCCTGCGAAAGCCCTGCAAATGCCACACAAATCGGAATAGTGTAGGAACAACATTTGCGGGTCAAAATTTGCCGGGATTCCCTTGGCACCCTGCAAAAGTCCTGCAAATACCACACAAAACGAAAAAGGGTAGGAACAACATTTGCGGGTCAAAATTTGCCGGGATCCCCTTGGCACCCTGCAAAAGTCCTGCAAATACCACACACAACGGAAAAGGGTAGGAACAACATTTGCGGGTCAAAATTTGCCGGGATCCCCTTGGCACCCTGCAAAAGTCCTGCAAATACCACACACAACGGAAAAGGGTAGGAACAACATTTGCGGGTCGGGGTTGGGGGGTCAGGAATTAAATAATTTAAATAATTTAAATACCCCAGGGGGGGCGTCCGGGCATTTAAATTATTTAAATTATTTAATTCCCCGGCTCGTACTTTAGTATTGGGGGGAGGCCCGTGCTCGTAATTCAGTATTGGGGGGAGGCCCGGGCTCGTAATTTAGTGTTGAGGGGGAGGCCCGGGCTCGTGATTTAGTATCGGGGAATTGAAAAATTGATTTCATTTCAATGTCCAGGGGCCCGATTTGGCCAAATTTTGCCGGGCAGCCTCCGGGCAAAATTTGGCCAAATCGAGCCGCGCATTTCTCATGGCATACGAAGGGCAGCCCGATTTGGCCAAATTTTGCCCGGAGGCTGCCCGGCAAAATTTGGCCAAATCGAGCCGCGATAGTTTAAAATAATCTCGGGCCTTCAGAAAGGCGCGGCTCGATTTGGCCAAATTTTGACCGGAGGCTGCCCGGCAAAATTTGGCCAAATCGGGCCCCTGGACATTGACATGAAATCAATCTTTCAATTCCCCGATACTAAATCGGGGGGGGGCCAGGCCCGACCAGGCCCCCCCCCGGAATTAAATAATTTAAATAATTTCAATCCGAAAGGGGTGTTCAGGATTAAAATTATTTAAATTATTTAATTCTGGGAGAGGGAGGGGGCCCGGTGGGCCGGGCCCGATTTAGATAATTTAAATATGAAGCTCCCGAATTAAATATTCATATTTAAATCGTGGCCTTCATATTTAAATTATTTAAATCGGGCCCGGGAATTAAATAATTTAAATAATTTACAGGAGGAATTAAATAATTTAAATATGAAGGCCTCGATTTAAATATGAATATTTAATTCGGGGCCTTCATATTTAAATTATTTAATTCCTCCTGCAAAAGGAGGCCCGGCCCCCCCCCCCTCCCGGATTTAAATTATTTAAATTATTTAAATTATTTAAATTATTTAGTTCCCGGGCCCGATGTAAATAATTTAAATATGAAGGCCACGATTTAAATATGAATATTTAATTCGGGAGCTTCATATTTAAATTATTTAAATCGGGCCCGGGAATTAAATCATATTTAAATGATTTAAATCGGGCCCGGGAATTAAATAATTTAAATAATTTAAATAACTTAAATAATTCAAATAATTTAAATCCTGGAGGGGGGGGGGGGC
>CAJNDS010002191.1:530209-739425 GCA_905221605.1 Symbiodinium natans | reverse complement strand
TGCACCTACCAGACGTGTGAGGCTTCAATGGGTAAGGTTTGTTCGGGCTTTTGGCTCAGTGAATTGAAGATGTTTATGTTTCAGGAGCCCGCGTTCATCAACATTTTTGCCTTCGTAAACCTACCCTTTCCCGTTTTGTGTGGTATTTGCATCACTTTTCCAGGGTGCCAAGGGGATCCCGGCAAGTTTTGACCGGCAAAGTTGCTCCTGCCCCAGGCCCTCCTGGGCCCCAAGAAGCAATGAAACATAAGAAACAGATGAAGGATGAAGCAGATGAAGCAGACCATGAAGATGATGAAGATGATGGAGATGATGAAGATGATGAAGATGATGAAGATGATGAAGATGATGAAAATGATGAAGATGATGAAGATGATGAAGATGATGAAGATGATGAAGATGATGATGAAGCTGATTGGGATCATTGATGTCAAGGATGCACATGAAACATATTGGAACAACCGTGGAGATGAGAGAGATGATGGGGATGATGAAAAAAGATGATGAAGATGATGAAGATGATGATGATGATAGATGATGAAGATGATGACGATAATGAAGATGATGATGATGATGATGCGGATGAGGATGAGGATGATGATGATGAAGCTGATTGAGGGGGCCCTCCCGCAGGAGGAATTAAATAATTTAAATATGAAGGCCCCGATTTAAATATGAATATTTAAATCGGGGCCTTCATATTTAAATTATTTAATTCCTCCTGCGGGAGGAAGCCCGGCCCCCCCCCCTCCAGGATTTAAATTATTTAAATTATTTAAATTATTTAATTCCCGGGCCCGATTTACATAATTTAAATATGAAGCTCCCGAATTAAATATTCATATTTAAATCGTGGCCTTCATATTTAAATTATTTAAATCGGGCCCGGGAATTAAATAATTTAAAAACATTTAAAGAATTTTAATAATTTAAATAATTTAAATAATTTAAATCCTGGAGGGGTGGGGGGGCGGGCCTCCTCCCCCAGGAGGAATTAAATAATTTAAATATGAAGGCCTCGATTTAAATATGAATATTTAATTCGGGGCCTTCATATTGAAAATTTTTAATTCCTCCTGCAAAAGGAGGCCCGGCCCCCCCCCCCTCCCGGATTTAAATTATTTAAATTATTTAAATTATTTAAATTATTTAAATTATTTAAATTATTTAATTCCCGGGCCCGATTTAAATAATTTAAATATGAAGGCCACGATTTAAATATGAATATTTAATTCTGGAGCTTCATATTTAAATTATTTAATTCGGGCCCGGGAATTAAATAATTTAAATAATTTAAATAATTTAAATCCTGGAGGGGGGGGGGGGGCCTCCTCCCCCAGGAGGAATTAAATAATTTAAATATGAAGGCCTCGATTTAAATATGAATATTTAATTCGGGGCCTTCATATTTAAATTATTTAATTCCTCCTGCAAAAGGAGGCCCGGCCCCCCCCCCCTCCCGGATTTAAATTATTTAAATTATTTAAATTATTTAAATTATTTAAATTATTTAAATTATTTAATTCCCGGGCCCGATTTAAATAATTTAAATATGAAGGCCACGATTTAAATATGAATATTTAATTCGGGATGGACTTCAAGTATTTAAATTATTAACAAATCGGGCCCGGGAAGTAAATGAATTTAAATAGGTTTAAATAAGTTAATATAGATCTTAATCATATGTTAAATCCTGAGGGGGGGGGGCCGGCCTCCTCCCCAAGAAAATGAAATAAGAAATATGAAGAATGATGATGGATGAATGAAGCGGATGAGGATGAGGATGATGATGATGAAGCTGATTGAGGGGGCCCTCCCGCAGGAGGAATTAAATAATTTAAATATGAAGGCCCCGATTTAAATATGAATATTTAATTCGGGGCCTTCATATTTAAATTATTTAATTCCTCCTGCGGGAGGAAGCCCGGCCCCCCCCCCTCCAGGATTTAAAATATTTAAATTATTTAAATTATTTAAATTATTTAATTCCCGGGCCCGATTTAAATAATTTAAATATGAAGGCCACGATTTAAATATGAACATTTAATTCGGGAGCTTCATATTTAAATTATTTAAATTCATATTTAAATTATTTAAATCGGGCCCGGGAATTAAATAGTTTAAATAATTTAAATAATTTAAATACTTTACATAATTTAAATAATTTAAATAATTTAAATATTTTAAATCCTGGAGGGGGGGGGGCCGGGCCTCCTCCCGCAGGAGGAATTAAATAATTTAAATATGAAGGCCCCGAATTAAATATTAATATTTAATTCGGGGCCTTCATATTTAAATTATTTAATTCTTCCTGCGGGAGGAGGCCCGCCCCCCCCCCTCCAGGATTTAAATTATTTTTAAATTCCCGGGCCCGAATTAAATAATTTAAATATGAAGCTCCCGAATTAAATATTCATATTTAAATCGTGGCCTTCATATTTAAATTATTTAAATCGGGCCCGGGAATTAAATAATTTAAATTTAAATAATTTAAATAATTTAAATCCTGGAGGGGGGGGGGCGGGCCTCCTCCCGCAGGAAGAATTAAATAATTTAAATATGAAGGCTCCGAATTAAATATTAATATTTAATTCGGGGCCTTCATATTTAAATTATTTAATTCCTCCTGCGGGAGGAGGCCCGCCCCCCCCCCTCCAGGATTTAAATTATTTAAATTATTTAAATTATTTAAATTATTTAATTCCCGGGCCCGAATTAAATAATTTAAATATGAAGCTCCAGAATTAAATATTCATATTTAAATCGGGGCCTTCATATTTAATTCAGGCCTGGGACCCCCCCTAGGACCTAAAATAGGGTCTATTTGGAAGTTGGCTCTTGTAAATAAGTATACGTTTTGGGGCCTTTTTTCCTCTTGTGAACACGAGTGCCAGCTTCCAAATAAACCCTATTTAAGCTGCACACCCCCCCCCCCCCCCCCAAACCCTGTTATTAATGCCCCGAAAAAGGATGGCACAGTTTTTGGTCGCTGGCTGAGGGGATGCTTGTTATTTTTACGCTTTGTCTCTGCGCCTGGGGGCCAGCCAACTCGACTCAAATTCTTTTATGCCAAACAACGACGATGTGGTGCACCAAGGTAGGGTTATGTAAGGCTTCTAGCTGAGAGAGAGGGATATACATATATGTATATGTATATATATATATGGGTATATATATATACATACATATATATATATATATAGAGGTGTAGGATACAAAGAGCTGCGTAATTTTACAAGGGGTTAGGTAAATGGCCTATAGGAAAGCCATTGTGGATCTTTCACATGTTTTTCTTTATCTTCGAGGATCTTCATCACAAGGGCATACGAAGAAAGGGGGAGGGGGGTGAATCTGGGGGAAACGCGGGGGAAGCATCCCAAAACCCACTCGAAATCCTGAACCGTGAGCCCGAAACCCTAAACCCTAAACCCTAAACCCTAAACTACCATCCCTAAACCCCAAAAGCTCTCCGGGCACAGGTCGTGCGTCTCGGTTGGGCTCAGGCAGGCCGGGATCGCCTCAAGGAGGTGCCCAGCCTGGTTGGCCCCAGAATTTTTACCAATTCTTGCCTTTTAGGGGCTTATATCGGGTACCTCATCATCCTCTTATTTTAACCCTTTAAGGGATTATATAGGGTACCTCATTACCCCCCCTATTTTTTACCCTTTAAGGGAGTACATAGGGTACCTCGTTATCCCCCCTATTTTTACCCTTTAAGGGAGTACATAGGGCACCCTCATCCCCCTCATTCCCTGCCAACCAACACAAAAGTCTCGAAATCTGCCGAACGAGGCGGGCGTCTCGGTGGACTGGCGAATCTACGCAGCTCGGGCTTGGTTGGCTTTAGGGGTTCGGGGTTTAGGGTTTAGGGTCCCAATGCCTGCACCTTCCGTAGGGGCTCCCAAAATCCCGAAAGAAGGCCCATCAGCAGAAAGTTACTCCCCGTGTCTGAGCCGCCAACAAAGTCCAGGCGTTTCAAGCACCCCTAAACCCTAAACCCTGAACCCTGAACCCTAAACCTTAAACCCTAAACCCTAAACCCTACACCCAAAGAACAGGAAGACATGGGCCACAGCGCCTGTGACGAGGAGCTGGAAGACGTGGCAGACTGGATCGCCGAACGCTTCGGTTGACTTCGGTTAAAAAGGCGGCCGCCAGATGTGTTTCCAACATAGGGTTTAGGATTTAGGGTTTATCCAACATAGGGTTTAGGGTTGAGGGTTGAGGGTTTAGGGATGCTAAACAAAAAACAAAAGGGATGCTAAACCCTAAGCCCGAAACCTAAACCAGGTGGGGTGCCCAGAACGAATTCACCAAGATTCCGCCCTTGCAAAGCGGAAGTCCAGGGAACCCCCCCGGAACCCCCCCTGAGGTCGACCGCATAATAAAGCTTGATATAGCTTCTACTAATCCCTTCCCCCCATTTACTGAACGTACCCCTACTACTAAAAAACACTTTCCGGAAAATCCTGCCGAAACCGACCCCACCTTTGAAAACCTATTCCCAATTGGCGGGGGGGGGGTGGGTTCAGGGTCTCAAAAGCCTCCAAGCCCAATCCTAAACCCTGCAACGCCATCCCAAAAGATGACATATGGATAAATACATCCCCCTAATCTTAAAAACGCATTTCGAGTTTCTAGGGGGGGGGAGGGGGGGGGGGGAGGGGGAGGGGGGGGAGGGGGGGGGGGGAGGGGGGGGGGGGGGGGAGGGGGGGGGAGGGGCCTTTGTTGAATAATCGGGGGAAAGGATGAGTAGGGCTTCGGGCTTTGGCTTTGCGGGCAACCCTAGCTCCTTAGCCTCGCAACCCGAAACCCACAGCTGAAATCCATAGTCCTTGTAAGCCTTGAACCCTCCACGTCAGCCCCATGTTCGGCACAAATCCACCTACGCAGCCATGAGTACCTATATCATGAGGCAGCAGCACAAAGAATCTCTTTCCTTAACTGATGTTATCCACGCCCCTCTGAAAAAAGGCGTGTGTGCCTGGTGTGTCGTGTCTTGGGGCCATCATCTTAGGCATACCGCTCCTCATCCTCTGGAACCTTGGAGCCTCGGGTGCCCTCTGGTTGGGCTCGGGGGGGCTTAAGGGGGTTTTAGGGTGCAAGAAAGGGCCTTAAGGGGGTGAAGAAAGAAGACTTAAGGGCTTAAGGGGCTTAAGGGGGTTTGCCCCCGGTCACAATCGGTGACTCCAACAGGCTTCCAACAAGCCCTTCCGCAAGGAAGGGCTTCGCAGGAAAAGGGTTTTGGGGGGGTGGGTTATCGGATTCCCTGGCGCGGGAATCATTCTTTGGCTTTTTGCAGGGGCATGCTTGCTTAGATGCTGGATGTTGTGTTTCACTCTAAACAAGGCTGAAAGCTGGGGAATAGGTTTTAGAATTTCGGGCATCGGCTGGTAGAGCCTGGGCACCGGGGTGAGGGCAGCCCTTGCTTGCTACAAGGACTCGCGGTCTTTGTGCTAAGCCCGATTTGCGTGGCGCTCTTTGTGACTCATCCGATCCGCCGCGGGCTCATGGGTTGAGAGTTGAGAGGCGCTGTGAAGGAGCGTCCTTTTTGTCGGCAGACCAGTCCTGTGCCTCACAAGCCTTGCATAGTTTCGGAAAAGCAGCTGAACCTCCCCCTGTCCAGACCCAACCCCAACCACTACACCTACAGCCGAATATGCTGAAGGCCCCAAGCGATCCCCGATGTGCATAGCTCGGCCGGCAGGGGGCTTCCCAAGCCTGCCCAGAAACAAACCCCCAAAGCCCGACTTCTTCAAGGACTCAGTCGAGCGGCGGTCTTCGTGCAAAGCATCGTCTGCGCCATCTACAGCCACGCCTCCGCAGGGTTTGGTGAGAGTAGGGGCTTGGGAAACTCGGGGCTCGGAACCACGAACCCCAGGGAGTTGCGCAGGGTTGAGGGTTTAGGGTTTAGGGCTGAGTGCGGGGGGTTTGGACTGAGGTCTCGTCCTGTTCGTCCAGCTTCTTATGTGGCCACTTGGCAGCTGAAATGTTTACGAGGCAAAGTAGCCGTGGCAAACCGGCATCTTTGGTACGTAGCCAAAAGATGGGGATGTGAACATACAGAAACGATATAATTCCTAGTGGCCACTATTAACAGCAGTGCAATGACCGGGGGAATAAAGTCATATCATGCCGCTTACTTTTTGAGGATAGGGAGTTGATGGCAACGTTTACGTATATGAAGAGTGCGTGAAGGTATACAGAGGGTGGTGGCCCCCAAAATGCAACTGCCTGACGGTCTCTGAATATCCATGTAAAACAACAAATGTGGCAGTCGCAAAATGCATGTGGTCAGTGGGTGCCGTCTCGAGATTAAGTACCGCTGTCTAACAAGCAACGACAAGCAATGTGACAGCGCAGAGACAACACTTTGAACGGATTGGCTAAAGAGTCTCTTTTGTTAAGACACGGCGGGTCCCGGTCGAATTGCTGATTGCTGAGTCCGTTGGGAAGACACAGAATAGGACCAGACCCTGTTGGTCATGAGGTTACCTAAACATGCGTCAGGGAGCGCTTGGCAGAAAAACCTACATTAGATAATCTTTATCCCGTGACAATGCTTGTATGAAAGCAATTCCTTGTCGAAGGCAAAGTGTTGCTTTAGGTAGGGCTTTGCACCATCCCTAAGCCCTTAACCCTTAAACCCTGAACCCTAAACTCTAAACCCTAAACCATGCCTTTTTCCAGCAGAGCGATGCAGAGGCTACTATACCGAGCACTACGACCGTGGTGCCCTCGTCTTGGGGTTCGGGACTAATGTTTACCCAGCCAGCACTGTACAACAGAAGACGTATTTCATGGACTCAATGCTCATAGAGCACATGTGCATGAAGCGTGTAGTGGGTGTTTTCTAGGGCTTAAGGTTTGGCATGACCTTGTCACTTCTTATTGGCCAGGGTTTATCATTCCAGTGCACGGCTGGGACATGGGGTTCTACATAGTTGGCAAGGATCTCCACACTCTTGGGGCTCTGCGTCCGTTAAAATATATGGGAAGCCATGTGATTACAATGGGCATGCTGGGACAGCTTTGGGCAGCTTGAGTGATAATTATGTAGGGATCACGAGGTGATTTGACTCCCGTGTAATCCAGCTTAACTCGGAAGAGTCGAGATTGCAGTTCCATAGGAGCAAAAGGCGTCGTCAGTTGGTCCATGCTTCAAGCGGGCTGCAAAAACAGTCCTAGTAGGCATTCCCGGCATTGCCCTCAGTCCGTGGTGAGCGTCAAAAGGGGACTCACGGATCCGTTGATGAGACTGCCTTGCAAAGTGGCAGCTCGAGAGGTATGCGCTGACCTGGATGACGAAAGGAAAGGTGTCCATGCCAGGGCTGACCCACTCCAAGGAGCCCCCCAGACCAATGGCTGAGTGTGTGTGTGTGTGTGTGTTAAGCGTTTTTGCCGATGTTTTTAGGGCTTATCCACCCAGATGCGGTTCATGTACAGATCTGCGTCAATACCATAGGTTGCTCGAGATTTTTGGACCCTGGTATCTGCAAACTTTGCGCCTCTTCTGTTGACCCCCGTCATCCCCCGCCGCCTTCAAAAATCAGCTCCTAGACTGCTGGGGGACTCACTTGGGGGTCGCTTCTTGCGGGCGAGTCGTGGGGATTTTCTTTTGGGGAGCCCGGAGAAATCTCCTTCCCTCCCTTTGTGGACTCATCCCTTCCAGTTGACCCCGGGGAGGGGCAAACCAGGTAGGGAGGACCCGTTTCAACCTAGGCCCTGTGACCCTAGACACCAAACGCGCCAGTCGTGAGAGTCGAAACACCAAATGAAGACATGGCGGGTGGCAAAAAATATGTCACGTCCCATGACCGAAATTGAACTACGTGGCTCTGAACTGGCTGGCAGAACCCTTTTCCGGCGTGCTGACCCTTCCGCTCGGTGAGTTGTCCATTTGTCAGGACATTCACCCCGTGATCCTGGAGGCCCAGTTTCTCAGACGGGAGTTTTCTGGGAGAGTCCGGCTGTAGTAGAACTGTATGACCTGCACGAGACTTGCATAATCCGCAATTTCGCAGCTCCCTGATCCCCGATATCTTCAAGCGCCAGGCTGACTGCCTGTGCGGCTGCGAGTATGCTGCAGCTCGGCACATGGAGCACTGTTGCAGTGTGAACCTCCAAGCCCCCAACACCCTGAACCCTGCTCCGTCTCGTTCGACCCTCCGAAGTATAATTTGGGGGTTTAGGGTTCAAGCACCCTGTTTCGTGAAGCATCTTAGGCTCAGGCTGCAAGTGGAAAAGGGTTCTTGTGTGCAGGGTGACCAAAAAGTGTAGCCTCCTCATGATTTTTGATACCCTTAACATGGCTAAGGCCCCGAAGGTTGGGCGGCAACCTCAACCCTAAACCCTAAACCCTTAAAAAGTTGACGCTTGGAGGTTCAGAATCTCACGGCTTTTGCTTCGCCCAGGGGCCTCGGAAGCGTAAACGAATGTGGGTAGTTCTCTTCAAGGGTTCCCTTGCTATAGATGGGGGCCCAAAAAGAGACCCTTATTTAGAGAACTACCCATCTACACCTTCGCCTCATCGCCTTTTGAGAGAGTTCTTGTCTTCTTGGCATGGGCCTTGAAGGAGTTTAGACCCTCGGAGGCTGAAGGGTGCAGGGGACACTCGGGCCCTGCAGGGAAAGGCGCCGCAGACCTTGAGGTTAGGCTTCGGGATTGAAGAATGAAGGGCGAAAAAGGGTGGGTTCAAAAGCCTTTGAGGTCAGCAACTACGCCTTGTTGCAGCTTGTAACGTGGTGGCCTCAGCACTGGCTTCTTTCGGGTTGCGGTAGCTCAGCCAAAGGTTTACCAGGGCAGGGTGTGCCCTTGCTGCAGCCCTAAACTTCAAAAAACCCTACATCCCTATAGCCTGAACCCTCAACGAATGCAGGCTACTCCTCTATGGTTCCTGCAGGATTTTGGGACTCTTGGGTGAACAGTGCTGAATGCTACATGAGACGTGCATGCGTTGAGGGTGCATTATGCGAGCCTTTAGTTGCCTGGATGGCACTGCAGTGCGTCCGACGTTTGAAACCCTGGAGCCGAGCCTAAACAAATTGTGGCAATCCACCCTCCCTGTGACGCAATGCTTTGCGAGCGTTTTCCACCCAACAAAGCACAGCCCCTAAATGCCAGGACCTTGAGGCCCTGAAGGTAAACCCTGAACCATCAAACATGAATCACAGCACCTACTAATCCCGAATGTGAGTGACCCTGCAAAGTGGACTTCACTTCAGCAAGGCAGGAGGCAAGAAAAACTCGTACCGCAAAGCCACGATTCGTGGAGTGCGCGCACTGCAGTTCGAAGTGTGTTACAGAGCCTGGCTGCCCAAACTAAGGTGTAGGGTTGCAGGTGTAGGGTTGCAAGGACTGTGGGTCTGCTTAAGCTTCCAAGCAACATGCCAGGTTTGAAGGGGCCCAATGTAGCTGGGCCATTTTAATTTTACCCCGGGTAGGGAAGTTTAGCCCCAGCACTAAAATCTATCAGATATCAGCTACTGGCTTTTCAGATCCTGTAGGGCCCTTGTCCCCACTTCAGGATTGCGTTGACCTCCTTGGTGAAGTCCCTTCTGGTGGCGCTGCGGTGTCTCAAAGGCTCCGTGCTTATCTTTAAGGCCCGAAAGGAAGGACCCTTATGAGGGACCTTAGGGGTTACTTAGGGGTTCTTTGGGGGCTACTTAGCTATATAGGGACTATTTAAGGTAGATATAGGGGTTATACAGGGGAAGAAGATAAAGGGTCTCTTCTAAGGGTCCCTCCTTATACCCTTGCGCCCTTGCGAGTTCGCACGAAAGCCCCACCATGATAGGAAGCCTTGTATCTAGGGAGGCTAGGTCCCCAATTAATCAGCTACAAACGATGGTGCCCTTTTCATTGCTAGGTTGTTGGCGAACCTCGTAGCTTCGATGCGAACGAAGGAAGACTGCAGTTCGACTGCCGGATGGATTTCGGCCAAGCAACGATTCAGCACTCACATGCCTATAAGCGAAAGTCCGTCCTGTACAGCACCACGGCAAAGCTTACAAGCAGCAGTCTTGCAACCCGAGACTCGCCTGGATCTGATTGCAAAAGGAAACATATCCACCCAAACATGATGGTGTGGTTTCTGGACCTTGAACATAAAGGGTAGAGAGAGATTACGAGAAATTACTCTCAGGCAAGCCCTGAACACTAAGGGAAGGCTTGTCCTCCAATGTTTCTGCCACCCGGAAGCAACAACAGACCTACTACATTGAGGGTTTAGGATTTAGGGTGTAGGGGAGGTGAAAATCTGGCTCGACTTGAGTCCAGTAGCAAAAAGGGTTTAGGGTTGCCTTTCTTCCGAGTTTTTTGGGTTGCTGCGGCAAAGCCGCCGCGCAGGCCTCCGTAACGCACAGTGGGCCAACCTGATCACCGTCCTCTTCAATGCTTCTCGCATGGTTCAGGGGCCTTTAGAGTTTTGGGTGTAGGGTTTAGGGTCTTCAGGCTTCAGGGTTCAGGGTTCAGGGCGGGCAATGATTATTCACTCTACAGACTCCGAAATCCATGTCCGGCGACTTTTGCCGATGTCTATCCTGAGCAAGAGCCCCCCCCTCCCCCCTCCCCCCAGAGGCTTAATCTTAGAATCTCAAAGTTCAGGGTTGATGTTTTGGGGCCTTGGGTTTCTGCTGCACGAGTCGGTGGTTAATCCCCGGCTTGGAAGGGTTTATAGGGTTTATAAAGGTCTACAGGGTTTTTAGGGGGTTATCGGGTTCATCGGGTTGATAGGGTCTAGGGGTTTAGAGTGTTTAGGCCTCCATGCTGATGATTTTCATATAATTTGTCCCCTATAAACCCTGAAGGGAGCACAGCCGCGGCCCGAACGAAGGAAGCCTTCCCCTGGAATGATCAGCTTTCGGGGGCCTTTGGGCTTCAGGCTGTTGTGCAGATGCCTTGGGGCGTCAGGGCTGGGGTGCCTGCGGCCCTGAGGCTTCTTTAGCCTTTTTTGGTTGGTTCAGAGTTCCCTTCTAAAGCGTCCGACCCAAAAAGGGTAGATTTGCTAGAATATGTCTACTGGGGGTGCCAAGCTTTCAAGCTGAAGGGATCCAGGCCTTCTATGTTTCTTTTTCTTCTTCTTCTTCTTCTTCTTGAGACTTCTCTTCGGGCGCCTGAATTTTCCAACGCCTGGGATTGTCGCGAAACCAGATGCCAAAAGGAATGCACCCCAAACCCTCCAAACCCAAAGAACCTCAGACCTTGTTTTAAACACACAACCCCTCAAAGCCCCAACGCCGGAGACACCATAATCCTAGGTAGGGTGGGGGGGGGCCTTGAACAGGATCCTATCCCCTGCATGAGGTTCCAATCAACATCTACCCGGTCACGTGGGCCTCCATCGATGCCGAGCTACCCCCTGGAGTGACGGAGGAGACGGAGACCCAGGGAGCCGCTAGCCCGAATTTAGAGTTTATACACATATACATGTATATGTATATATATATATGTATATGTATATGTATATGTATATGTATATGTATATGTATATATATATATATATAAATCAGTGTGTGTGTGTGTACATATGCATATATATATATACATACGTGTGTCGTGTAGTGTTCAATTGATTTCCGGGGTTCTGGGCTAGTAAGGACTTTGCGGAGGTTGCTTGCTGCTTACCTCTGCCAGGGCTGGAGCAAGGTTTCGTTTCATTGCTGTCGCCTACGCATGATGCCTCAAACTCAAGCCCTTCCTGCAGCTCGGTTCGCCCAGCTAGCAGGAGCGAAAAGAAACGCAGCATACATGGCACCTGCACCTGATGCACCAAAGCTCGTGGCTGAGGGTTTTGCTGGAAGTTTTTCAGCACAATGGGCTACCTGCAAGATCATTCTCCTGGTAAAGAAGCCCTTCTAAAACCTTGTAAAACCCAGATAGAACCCACAGACCCTTGTTAAAACCCGCTTAAAAAAAGAGGTAAACCTCGTCCCGTCGTCCCTATCCAAGGAGCCTGCCTTCGACCCCTTCGTGCCGACCTCAGCCCAGCAGAGTTACACACGGGGAAGTGTAGCAAGTGAGGGGAAGGGGGGCGTCAACCCTAAACCCAAAAAGCTTCGGCCCTAGACCCTAAAGCTTATTATCGCCCTAAACCCTACAGGCCCTACATCCTTTTGTATCGTTAAAGAATCAACCTTGTGGGCTTGGGAGCCCAATCCCTGCCCTTGTCAACGACGCAGCTTCGGGCGGTTTAGAGCTGAGGCCTCTCGTTTAGGTTTCGGGCTTGGGGTTTAGGGATGTTTAGGGTTTGGGGGTTTGAGAAGGGTGTAGCTGGGTGCAAGGCTTAGGGGAATGAGCCCTGGGGCTTTCGACGCGGAGGGGTCCCACGTGCACTCGCCCAGATCCCCACCATCAAAAATCGAGACGTCCAAAAGAGGACTCCGCCAGGCGCTTCAGGCTTTGGGACCCATGAGTCGATAAACTACAATAGTATAGTCATATTGTTAAGATCACATTTTGAGGGGGTGCTTAGGGTTCAGGGTTTAGGGTTCAGGGTTCAGGGTTCCCACTTCCACCCACCGGAGGTTCTGATGGATGAGCAACTGAACAGCGGCAACACCCGGCTGGAGCTGGCCGCGGCCTGGACGTGGACCCTTGGGCTTGGGCTTTGCTTTCAGGACCCTTTTGAGGTTTAGGGTTTAGGGTTTAGGGTTCAGGGGTCCAGGCAGTAGATTTCTGCTCCATGAGCTGTCTTGAGATCTGTTTGGTTTCAGGTTTCTCTTGGTAAAGTCTGCAAAGGGGCCCAGGGTCGCTCTTCAAGGGAGGCCAGAGGTGAACTCGAGACTTTGAGTTGCGTTGTGTGTGTGTTTGCACACCTGTAGTTAGGGGTCGGATTCTTGTCATGAGGGCCCGTGGTCTTGGCGGGACCGCGGACACATGTCCCCCGCCAAGCCCTAAACCATTTCTGAACCGGCTCCCAGGGGCGGCACCAGCCCTCCTCGCGTTGCTTGTTCGCAAAGGGGCACCGGTCACGAAGTATTCAGTCGAAGCCCTAAACCCCAAACCCGACACGCATCATCCAACTCAAGCCTCCGAACATGGCTATAAGATGCCCCAGGGCTTCGGGCATGCGGGGTTTTAACAGGCTTGAGGGTTACGCAGTCTTGGCGGCTTCGGGGTTCATAACTTCATAACCTTGAGCCCTAAACCAGTGCGGGACCTCAGACCGCCCCACCGCCTCCCCCCCCCCCTTGGACCCAACATTTACAGGGTTCTTAAGGCAGGCGGGTTCAAGAGGGGTATGTAACGTTTCCCTAAGGGTTCCCTACGTGCCTACCCCCCCATGAACCCCCTAAACCCTAACCCCCTTAAGAATCCTATAAACCATCCCCAGTGTGGCGACGTAACGCCGCGAGCCGCGGATGCGATCGGCTGCTGCGGCTTTCCCTACGCCCGGAGCCTTCAGGAAGTCGCGGAGAGGGCAAGAGTCACACCCCGAGGTTGCAAATCACCCTGAGGTTTAGGGTTTAGGGTTTAGGGTTTAGGGTTTAGGGGTTTAGGGGTTTAGGGTTTAGGCTTCATAAGTATCGGCTGTAGGGTTCCACGCTCGAAGCCCTACATTCCCAAGCCCCGAGTGCCAATCAACGCAAGGTCCCCCAAGCCCCTGGGCACAGCCAGGGTTTTAGGGTTTTTGGGTTTTAGGGTTTTGGGGTTTTGGGGTTTTGGGGTTTTGGGGTTTAGGGTTTTAGGGTTTTAGGGTTTTAGGGTTTTGGGGTTTTGGGGTTTTGGGGTTTTGGGGTTTAGGGTTCAGGGTTCAGGGTTTCGGGCCAGGGTTAAAGGGCTACATGACTTGGGGGATGTTTATATTTATGTAGGGTCTTCTGATAGGACGACGGGCGTTGTTGTTTTTCGAGTCTCTTGTTGTGAAGAGGAGCTCAGCCCTGGAACTCCAGAATGGGATTAGGATTTGGGGTTTAGGTTTTAGGGTTTAGAGACCTCGTTGCAAAAGGGTTTAAGGGTTTAGACTTTAGGCTCTCAGCAGATGTCCGGGCGCATTCATGTGTGGGGGATGATGCTGGAGGTCGGTGTAGTTTGCCTGTCTTCTTGCGAAGCCTACACCTACTTGTTTGTAGGCTATAGTTTTAAAGCCCTTACTAGGATTCTGAGGTACTCGTATCTTACAAGAAAGTAGGTCTTAGTTTCTTTCGATCTAAGGGTGTTCGAAGTGCTCCACCTCACCGGGAAACTGGACCCTGTGCTTTCCAGGACCCTGTCGATCCTGGCAGTCCTACGGAGTCCACCGTCCCGCTCCTTGCTGCTTAGGTAGTAGCGGCGGACGAGAATTTACACTGTTTCAGAGATGCAACGGTGATGCATGCTGCAGGTCATGTGTGGGGAAACCCGTCGTCCAAGAGGGAACCTACCTTATGATTCTTTTTGGGGGGACAGGTATGTTGAACAATTCCCATGTACCAGCAAGCGCGCCTGCTCCCTGCGCATGTTCTGCATGCTATTGATTGCAGCGTTGGAGATCTTAGCCTCTGCAGAGGATGCCAAAAAAAGCAGTGGCAGTGCCCGTGCCTTTTTCGTGCCTCATGTTGTTTGTTCTGCACCTCGGTTGTGTGGGCTTCTGAGACAGTACGAGGGAACATGCAACAGTACAATATTGCCTGCGTCTTTTCAAAATCTACAGTTTCTCCCCCACCACCGACCCCATATCCCCGAATTGCGAAGGGTCCCTAAACCCTAAACCTCCAAACTTGCAGGGTTTCGGGCTGAAGGGCTGGCTCAGCTCGCGCAGGCGGCAGACGCAGAGGAGGCGCCCAGGGCACCTTGGGGTAGGAGGGGTTGGGGTGGGTGGGGAGGATGTGGCAGGGCGAAGTTTCATGGCATGCTTGCTGCTGCATTTCCACCCGAAGCTGCGATGGTAGTTTGCCACGTGCTTTCGGATCGATTTGCGCCAGGTGCCAAAAACCTGTGAGACTACCCTGAATCACAAAGCCTGCTGCAGTCCGCAGCCCGCCCAAATGCCTGTCAAGCTGGTGTTGGCCAGGGTGCCATGTGCCAAGACACCTGTTCCGGCAGTTATGAGAAAATTAGCATGCAGTTGGGGGCTCCTTGGAACTACCTTTCAGCCTTCTTATCTCGCATTGAGAGGAAACTTGGACGGTTCAGTGGCCCCAATATGCGTTGCCGCCTTCGTGGGAAGAGACTCTCCTCAACAAAGCCCATGACTTGCGCCCGGAATCTGCGAGTGCGTCTCGTAGCCACAAATGCTCGTGGGACATTGAGGAGGCCTTTCTTGGATCTCGGGTCTGGGTCGCGAGAGGCGAGTCCAATCAACTAACCCGAAGCGAAAGGAGCTGGAGGATCTGCGAACGCAGGTCGCTGCCTTCTTGGCGCAGCTCCCGCCGGGCTTCCGAGCCCTGGGGTGATTTACCCTAAACCCTAAACCCTAAACCCTAAACCCTAAACCCTATTGGGTTTGGGTCTAAAGGGTAAAGCTCGGGGTGATTTTAGCATCAGCGTGGCTTCAGACCCCGAGCCTTGAAATCTTACTCGGCTTCGGCTCTTCGCTGCTGAGAGGCGCTTGGGTTTTGCACACTCCTAAGGTCCAGTATTGCAACCTCATGGTTCAATGGTGATTCTCATGTGTTCTGATCATAGAAAGACTTGTGAGGAACCAATATGCTGATCATGGTGATGCTGGTGCTTCCGATTGGGATGATGAGATCTTCTCGCGTGAACTAGCATCACCATAGTAGTGAATCTTCAAGGGCAGCGTTGCAGGGGCTTGCTCGACTAGTTTAGGGTATGCTCTCCGGAGACCTGTGCAATCCAAAAAGACCCTATACAGTTATAAGATGCGCAACAGAGAAACCCTGTTCTCATGAAGCAGGCCCCCTTTTTGTATGTAGGAGTGGTGTTAAGAGAGCGTGGTCAGCTGCCTAAGCCCTGGCACCTCTTAGTTTTGGGGCCTCGGACTCCCCATGCCCTTCAAAGCTCCGGAGCCCTGAAGATCCAGGCCGAAGGATGGCCGTGGGTAGCTGAGCTTGGGGGGGGGGGGGGGGGGGGGAGAGAACTACTTCCCAAGGTTTTTGCCAAGGCGCCAAGGCAGCTTGACTTAATCCTTTCCCCCTAGTACTGAAACCCCTCCCCACCCCGGCAAGTCTGAAATTCGGATCGGCAGGAAAGTGTTTTTATTTTGGGGGTTCTTTGGTAGTTGGGTACCTGCATCTTACCGTCCTTACACACGAATTTTGTCAGCCGGCTAAACTCTGGACTGTAACCTCCGAATAGACGGGACCGACTGCAGCTGCCTGAAGTGCGACGCTGAGGTCTCGTCCTTGACCGCTTGCTGCGCCGTCTGGCCCACGGCGAACCTTTGAGTGCCCGGAAGGTGGGGTTTAGGGTTTGGGCTTGTGGCAAGAGTTTCGGGGGGTGAGCACTCAAGGCAGCTTGCACGAAGCCCTTGAAAAGGCTTGATGCAAGACCTTCTGGGAAGCAGAGGGCTCGGGGGTTCATTGGCGTTGGGAGCATGGCAGTTTGCCTTTCAAAGTTCAGGATGAAAAGGGGGGGCTCCTAGGCTTGAGTGCAAGAGGGTGATGGCGTTTTGCCATCGGCTTTGCATGAGGTTTCGCAGGATTCTCGAATTTATTGGGCAACCCGAGCAAGTTTCAGCCTTCGGCAGGTGTCGGACCGTGTGGACGAGTCCTGCGAGTTCCTAGCGCCTCGGGCATGGCATGTTTGTAAAGTTGTAGGCATTGTTTGGTCACGTTGCAGGTGGTCGAAAGCAGTCGAAGCCTAAGACTGAAAAGTTAGGAGTTCTAAGCCCAGCGGGTTCTGCTGTTGCTTGCGCTTTAGATGTTTGTTTAAAAATGTTCGTAGAATAGTGTACAGTCTACAATAGTACAGTAACAACTACTATAGTAGCATAATCATATAATATAAGACCGTACTAGTAGAACAACATGTAGTGCGTGTATATATATATATATATACATACATATATATGGTCACCCCCCCCCCCAATGGACCCACCGCGGGCCTTGATCTTTGCAAAAGTACCGCAAATACCGATAAAACCTATGCTGTCTGGTGATTTTCCGGTGACCGGATTTTTGACTGTATTCCTTAATTCACCCTCTCACACACGCACGGAGGGTTTTTCTTTCTGTTGGCTTGTGTTTATAATTTAAGATCTAGGCATTTAAACCTAAGCCTGCAAAAAAAAGCCTTAACCTTTAAACCCTGTAGGGTTAAGGTTTAAAGGTTAAGGGTTTAAGATTTAGGCATTTGAACCTATGCCGGTAATTAAAGCTAAGCCCTTAACCTTTAAATTCTATCGGGTTGAGATTTTTACAGGTTTAGGGTTTAAGATGTAGGCATTTAAACCTAAGCCTGCAACTAATTTTAAACCCTTAACCTTTAAACCCTGTAGGGTTAAAGTTTAGAGGCTTAGGGTTTAATATTTAGCCATTTAAACCTGTAGCCAAGCCCTTAACCTTTAAACCCTATAGGGTTAAGATTTTTAAAGGTTTAGGATATAAGATGTAGGCATTTAAACCTAATTAAGCCTGCAACTAATTTTAAACCCTTAACCTTTAAACCCTGTTGGGCTAAGGTTTAAAGGTTTCGGGCTTAAGATTTAGGCATTTAAACCTATTCCGGCAATTTACGCTAAGCCTCTAACCTTTAAACCCTATAGGGTTAAGATATTTAAAGGTTTAGGGTTTAAGTTTAAGGTTTAGGTATTTAGACCTATGCCGGCAGTTCATATTGAACCCTTAACCTTAAACCCCATAGGGATGAGATTTAAAGGTTTAGGATTCTTTACTTAGACATTTAAATCCAAGCTGACGATTCAACCTAAACCCTTAACCTTTAAACCCTATAGGGTGAAGGTTTAAAGTTTTAGGGTTTAAGATTCAGACATTTAAACCTAAGACAGCGATTAACACTAAGCCCTTAACCTTTAAACCCTATAGGGTTAAGGTTTAAAGGTTTGGGGTTTAAGATTCAGGCATTTAAAGCTAAGTATGTAATCAATTTGTCACCCTTAACACCTCTAAACTCTGTAGTGTGAAGGTTTAAAGGCTTAGGGTTTAAAAAAACCTAAGCCCCCTAAGCCCATAGAGTTTAAACCTTAAGGGTTTAAGGTTTACGCATCTATTCCTTAACCCTAAACCCTCTAGGGTCAGGACCCTAAAGCCCTCGGCAATCAAGCCTAAACCCTTGACCTTCAAACCCCATAGGATGAAGGTTTAAAGGTTTGGGGTTTAAGACTTAGGCATTTAAACCTAGAGGGCATTTAAGCCTTAATCCTAAACCCTTTAGGGTCAGAACCTTAGCACCCTATAGGGGTCTAGCACGTTCAAAGGCTTGAACCCTACAGGCGCTGAAGGTATACATGTCCTATCGGTTTTTAAACCATTACACCCTGTAAGAAGGTTTAGGGTCTTTTCGGGGTCTATCTCTAAATTTCTCACGGGGTTAACCCTGCAGGGTTTAAAGCTAAAGGTTTAGGGTTAAAGGTTAAGGCAATACCTATAGGATTAGAACCTTATAACCCTGTAGTGCATGAGGCTTAAACCCCTAAAACTTAACCATCTTTTTCTCGAGAAAACCAAAAAAACCAAAAAAACCAAAAAAAACCATCTTTTCCAAAACTATGGGGCTGGGGCCTCCAAAAGATGGTTTTTTTGGTTTTCTCGAGAAAAAGATGGTTTTTTTGGTTCGAAACCATCTTTTTCTCGAGAAAAAGATGGTTTTTGAGCAGCCGCTCTTCGAAAAACCATCTTTTTCTCGAGAAAAAGATGGTTTTTAGAGATCTTACCCTGGAAAAACCATCTTTTTCTCGAGAAAAAGTGGTTTCCGGAGGTCTTGTCCTGGTAAAACCATCTTTTTCTCGAGAAAAAGATGGTTTTTGGAGGTCTTCTCCTGGTAAAACCATCTTTTTCTCGAGAAAAAGATGGTTTTTTGAAGGATGGTTGCTCAAAACAATCTTTTTCTCGAGAAAAAGATGGTTTCGAACCAAAAAACCATCTTTTTCTCGAGAAAACCAAAAAAACCAAAAAAACCAAAAAAAACATCTTTTCCAAAACTATGGGGCTGGGGCCTTCAAGAGATGGTTTTTTTGGTTTTCTCGAGAAAAAGATGGTTTTTTTGGTTCGAAACCATCTTTTTCTCGAGAAAAAGATGGTTTTTGAGCAGCCGCTCTTCGAAAAACCATCTTTTTCTCGAGAAAAAGATGGTTTTTGGAGATCTTGTCCTGGAAACACCATCTTTTTCTCGAGAAAAAGATGGTTTTTGGAGGTCTTGTCCTGGTAAAACCATCTTTTTCTCGAGAAAAAGATGGTTTTTGGAGGTCTTGTCCTGGTAAAACCATCTTTTTCTCGAGAAAAAGATGGTTTTTGGAGGTCTTGTCCTGGTAAGAGCGGCTGCTCAAAAACCATCTTTTTCTCGAGAAAAAGATGGTTCCGAACCAAAAAAACCATCTTTTTCTCGAGAAAACCAAAAAAACCATCTTTTGGAGGCCCCAGCCCCATAGTTTTGGAAAAGATGGTTTTGTTGGTTTTTTTGGTTTTTTTGGTTTTTTGGATTTTTTTGGTTTGTTGGTTTTTGTTAGTTTCTTGTTTTGTTGTTTTTTGCCTTGATCTGGCTAGGACTCGGCTGCCATCCGCGGTGGGTCCATTGGGGGGGGGGGTGAGCATATATATATATATACATATATATATATAATGCACAGTTTAGCAAAATAACGTAAGAGCAGAATCGTGCGAGAGTATCATCCTATAGCAACTAGGTAATTTTTACATGGGTCCGGGTGTACAACTGGAGTGGGCCATCCTCCAGAGTCGTCGCAACATCTGAAACGGGCTCGTTAAGCGTCAAAGCCCTTCAGAATCTGATCCTCAAGTTAGGCTTTGGAGGGTTTAGGGCGAGTCTCTGAGACATGAAAAAGCCTCGGCTTCAGAACGCAGGCGGAGTTGCTGGCCTTCTGCAGGGGAGGCGAAGCTACCTTGACAGAGGCGGGATTTCTGGGCTGGCCGAAGATGAGCTGCATTACCCTACCTGCTGCATTTTTAGAGCCTCCAGAAGGTCGTTTTTTTTTTTTTTTTTTTTCTTCAGCAGGCTCACTGTATACATTGCCTGGCAGGTTACATGTTGCACGTTCCTGAAAGCCACTAAAGAGGTCCAGCTGCTCTTGCTAGTACTCAAGATTGACAGTGCTACATAGTGCTACGAGCCTTCTTCATATTACAAGGGGAGTTCATCCAGATTCTGAGCTCTGTTGAGTTCCTAGCGAAGTGTAGAAAACCTCCCAAATCAGAACGCACTGCAAGTGGGCCCAATTTTCAGAAGCAGGACCAAATTCAATTACGGCAAAATGGGGCGGATGGTTCCCACGCTTCGTCTAGGCCAAATCCGAATGCCTTCCCCCCAGTTCAGGGGCCTCATACACCAGGTGGTGGCAACAACAAATGTTATGCTGTTACCCCTCTTCTTGTTGCCATTGTTTATACAGTTATCGCGATACTCTTGTCCATATTGTAATAGCTATTTATCTCCTACTATGACTACCATTGCTCTTATCTTGTTCTTTTTGTTGTTATTGTGTTTCTTGAAATATGACTAGAATACCACTACCACTTACCTCTACACTACCACCGCCACTACCAGTACTATTCCGACGACGACTACGGCTGGAATTAGGCTACAAAACAGGGGCATGTGTGGTACGCCAAGCGGTGCGCCAGCTCAATGACAGAAACCAACAAACACAAGAACAAGCATAAACACATGAAGTGTAGTCATACCCACAGTAATAAGATTCAGGCACGAGCTGTCAAAAACAAGGAAAAGTAGGGAAGCATATATCTGTTGACAGGTCAGGCCTCAGATCGGCACCTTTTTACGTCAGGAGAGCCCTCGACTACGAAACCGCGCAGGGGAGGCTCTGGATCACCCATCTTGGCTCAAGGCCCGAGCTTGGGAGTCATAGATATTGTAGCATCTGGCCTTCATCTTGCCTAATTGCTTTCGTGATTGTCGCTACCATGGCAGATGAGGACTTGCTCCTTGAAGGCATGCCCTCCGGCCCCGAAGACGTCGAGTCCCAGGCGAAGACCCTGGCCGGTCGGCGCATTCCCCCATGGGCCAAGGTGTCCTTGGGTGCTGTGCTGGTCGCGGCGATCCTGGGCGTCAGTCTCCCCTTCGCTGCCCAAGGCCTTCATTCAGCTCTTCAACCCTGCATTCGGGACCGGAGTGCAAGCGACAGATGCGGCCTTGAATGCAGTGGAGAGTACCGAGGGTCGGACTTTCAGCTACGTGACCTTCGAGCTCCAGAGCGGCGCTTTCGGTGCAACCCAGCCTCAGCTTGTGACGCACCCCATGAACCAGGCAACGGATTCCAGGATGCCCAGTAGTGCCCTTATCCCCTCTTTTTGGTGTTGGGATCCTTTAAAAAACCCAACGAAAGCCAAAAGGGGTGGCCCTTTTTCTCCTTGGTTGCTGGGGGGCCACTTGGAGGTTCACGGGTACTTATGGCCCAGATTGTAATTGTAACTCTACTTAAGACTTAGGGGGCTTGTAAGTGCAGCATGCTTGGGGTTATAAGTACCCTGCACCTCCAAAAACAAGGATTTCAAGCAGCTTGTTGATGCTATGCCTGCAACCGAGCCGCGCTACGCCATGGTCCACATGCCCAATCAGATGGTCTTTGTTCCTTTCTCCCCCTTGGGAATTATCTTGTTTTGTTAAATTTCTGTTTATATAAAACCCAAGAGGATATTAAGAGATATTATTATTACTATTACTATTACTATTATTATTCTTATTATTATCAAGGTTCTAAGGGGAGTATAGGTTCACTGGAGTCCGGACACGGCCATGGCCACCACGAAGTCGATGTACATGAGCTCGGCGAAGGGAATCCAAGACAGCCTCGGATCGCCGGTGAGCCTCTCGATTCTTGCAAAAGACAAGAACGAGCTGAGCCAGGAACTTGAGAAGATAGCTCACTAGGCTCATTATAAGCCTCAAGACTCCAGACTCCCCAGAGATGCTCATCTTCACCCCGTCTCGGAGCAAGACCCCAGACGCGGTTCTTCATCCCGTCTCAGAGTTAGACTCCGGGCTCCCAGACGCGGTTCTTCATCCTGTCTCAGAGTCTCTTGGTTTGACTTTGTCTCTCAATGCAGGTGGGCAGAAAAAGAAGCCCTGCTGAGCAGACATGTCCAGCTAGGGCGTCAGAAATGCTCCCAGAGCGGCTTCTACATCTACTCGCTTGGTTCAGAGACTGGGGTGCGTACTATAAGGTCCCTGTTTTCCAGTTGCTTTTCTCAGTGGAGGGTCTGGGGTATCGTTGCAGGGAGGGCTGCCTATAGGTTGCAAGAAGCAAGCCTCCTAGTCCACATGCGAAAGGACATTTCATATCGCTTGGGCATTGATAGTGAGCTTCCAGGCCCAGGATCCACAGGCATTTCGGGCTTATACTGCTGCTTGCTAAAGAACCCCCCAAAGAATACAGAATAATCGTCCCTATATTGCCCTTGAGGAAGAACACTTTTTTGGGCGGTTCTTAAGCAAATAGTACTGTAGGGCGGTCTAGGGTCTTGCCAGATCATGCATTCGGGCAGTTGTTGGGAAGTTCCCGGATTTACTTTAGCAGCGCAAATCTCAGCAAGCATGTTGGGTTCCTCGGCCACACTCCGTCAAGTCTGGACATCGAGACGTGTCTGAGAGGCTCAAAACTTAGCTGTGGCATCATCTTATATTATAGCCTATTGCCTTGTCTTGCGTTTTTTTCAATGTTCTTGTATTACTGTACTGCGGTATGACTATAACATCACCGTAGCATATTATAAAGTTGCTTTTTCTCGCGAGGCCAAGCCTCAACCGTAAACACACTCAGGAGTCGGCTCCCCAATCCGGGCAACCCAGAGACAGTTCTGAGCCTAAGCCCTTCTAAAACCCCAAAACACCTCAACCGCGTGCTTCGTGCTTCGTAGCACCCAAGCACCCAGAAGGTTCTGGGAGCAGAGTCCCACTATCTGAGGGGTGGGGGGGGGGGGAACCTTAGACCCTAAACCCTATAAACCTTGACCCCTGAACCCCAAACACTAAACGGTGTGGACTCGGGGGTTATTGTTGTGTGGCCCATGCGGGGATGGAGTCGGACTCCGACGAGCCGGGCGTGCCCTGCATCCCGACCCGGAGCTTGCTCCCGCGCAACTGCGATGATTGGAGCGCCGCTCTCCTTAACAAAGACTGATGTTTCAAGGGAATTTTGGAGTTTGGGCTTGAGGGTGAAAAGAGAGAGAGAGAGAGAGAGAGAGAGAGAGAGAGAGAGTCTGTAGCTCGGGCGCGCCTTGGCGCAGGGCTTGCCTTGTGCCCCAAAGAAAGAAAGAAGAAAGAAATAAAGAAGAGAGAGAGAGAGAGAGCGAGAGCGAGAGGGAGAGCGAGAGGGAGAGAGGGCGAGCAGTCTCACGCGATGGGACAACGCAACGGCTTCCTGCTTTGGAGTGTCAGAAGGGTTGTTAGTGAAAGAAGGGGGAGTCCGATCCTGAGCCCGGGGACGGATCGGGCGAGCCTTGCACGCGGAGGGCGCTTGCGCCCTTCATGCCCAGCAGAAGAAGAAGGAGGGAGAGAGGGAGAGAGGGAGAGAGCATGTCATAGGCAGCCGCAACACGCCCGGAAAGCGTGGGTCTCCGAAGGTTTTTGGGGGGCCTAAGGATGCCCCAAAGCTAGTGATGTAGTTGCACACTCCCCGCAAATCGAGCACCCCCGAAGAGCTTGCATATGCATGTAAACGCCGAAGGATTGGGAGACAGAGTTTGCCGCGCAGTACAACGAAGGGCAGCGGCTGATCCGCGGTATGGCAGATGCAGCCAGATCGTTGTTGGAAGCATTCTTGGCCTTTGGGATATAGGCAATCATGAGAGACAGGGGCTGTTGATTTTGATTCTCAACATTTTCCCGGAACTCATGGGAAGCCCAGCATCACCAAGGTAAGGCGACAGGAGAGTGCCTTTCTCCAACACAACTGGCATCAGCGAGGCCTGTAAACCTCACACACCACGAAAGCGCGTCATGCAGGGTCGAGTTGTTCGGGTCATCCTTCGGCTTAGATACGATTCTCATCCATACCCCAAAAGCCCTTCCTAAACCGAAGTTGCAGGGGCCTCCAAAGACGACTCCAGCTGCCTGTCCTTAGCCTTTTCGGGGGGCGGCGTCCGAGCTGCCTTCTTCGCGACCGGCGTGCTGTGGAGACTCGCCGAGTGTGGGCAGCTGAAGGCCCGCACTGAAACCCGAAACTTGTGGGGGTAGGTCCCCTTCAAATCGAGAAAAAATGGCAAGAAGCAGCTCACCAAACAGATGGTTTGGGGGGCTTCTCTCAAGGCTTGGCGCCCTGGAAGTCCTTGTTGGGGGGGTTGCATCAACATGTGTCCAAGAATGAAGGGCTATATATACATATATATATATAGAAGATTCCGAAGGACGTGGACTACATCTCTGGCGTGTCGGGCGGGACGTACGCGGCCACGGCCTTCGCCTCACATATTCTGGCTGCTGGCCAGCCCCGAGGCCTGGCTGTGGGGGCGATTCTCTTTCGGGGTCAGCTCGCTTCTTCCTCAGCAAATTTTGCCCACCCACAAGCCGAAGTCTAAAAGCCCCACCGAATCCACAGGATTGTGAGGATGATGGTAAGTGGAGGTTCCCGGTTTGCATGTTGAGAGTTCCAGGCTTTGCGCCCCCCCCAAGAAAACCGGCCCGACACGCAAAACGCCAGAGCCCGAAGCTGAAAGCTCGATCCAACAGTAGTTGCGCCTAGATGAAGATCCCCTTGTACCTCCCTCGCCCCCCCCTTACATTCCCCCCGCCCCCACCCCCTTGATACCCCCCTAATGCCGCACGTCCAGCAAGGCAATCTGGATCGTTGGTACCGCGAGCTCGTTGCATCGATGCGCCCCGTATGGCAATTGCTTTGATCCAGAGGGCGTTGCGTGTTCGGTGATGGTATGGTCGTGTTCAGTGTTCAGACCCCCAGGTCAAATTAGTCTTGCTCAGCTTGCTCTAGTGTGTCCGAAATGCCCATGACCCTCTTCACAAAGGCTGATTGACGAGGCACTGTTTAAAGTAGGCTTGCGCACCTGACCGTTGTTACAGAGACCTAACTTACGTGCTGCAGTTCTTGCATCCAGTCTAGGAGTTTAGGAAGCAGCGAAGTTATTCCAGCATTCCACTCGCGCCAACGCCCAGCCAAGGATCACGCGCATCCAGTACAACTGTCCGTACATCAGCAGAGACGTGGGACAGGCGGTGCTGCCAGAAACCCAGGTGGCTCGTTCTGCCGAAAGGTCCAGCTACAGTCGGAGTCAGGGAGAGAGAGACGTGATGGTGCGTGTGGGTATGTGTCTACGTGACACAGTTGGGACCTCTAGGTCCCTGCCAGGTGAGAGATGGAATGTAGGATGGCAGAACATCAAGCACCACGCATAGGATCGGCTTCCTTGCTTCCATGTTGGCTGGATGTCCGTTTGACTGGTACTTTTGTTGTGTTGGGTCGGTGAAAAGCAAGTGGGCGCGGTCCGGCCGGCTACCCGGATCTTGCGGGTGTAGTATATGCAGAGCATTGCAGAGCTGAGAATACTAGGGGAGCGAAAAAACACCCTAAACCCTATAAACCCTGTAAACCCTGTAAACTCTATAAACCCTATAAACACAATAAACCCTATACACCCTATAAGCCTATAAACCCTAAACCCCAACCCAACACATGCCTTCCATCCTGCTTTTGAGGATGGCTCGGGCTCTTTACCACGGTGCTGTGATCTTTACATGCTCTTGGCAGTGGCCGCTGGTACAGTGCTCAGGCCTGCGCGGAGGGTTCAGGGTTTCAGGGTACCGCCCCACGTTTTTTGGTAAGGGTTTAGGGTTTAGGGTCGAGGGTTTAGGGTTTAGGGTTGTGATCCAGCTTAGCGCATCTGTGGGGGCTTTTGTGGGGGATGCTAAGCAGAAGAGGGGCCACCACTGCTTGACGCAAGATGCTCCGAAGATACTGCGACTACTCCGACCCTAACCCCCAACAGAAACGAGAGCAACCTTCCAACAGCAAGATTCGTTTATTGCACAAATCATAGAGAGTAGAAGCAAAAAAAGTGCCAGCCTCACACTTTTGAGACCCTCAAGACCCCAAATCCTCCTGTCCTCCAGTTGCCCCAAAAGGGCGCCGGTGTCCATCAGCTGCCTCATCCTGCTTCCGGCGGTGCAGTTCATCGAGATGCTGTCTTTGGGCTTGACGGGGCCTAATAGGGCTACAGGGCACCACATCAGGATAGGGTTTTGAGGGGGGGCGAAGTTGGGTTGGTCCTCTTGAGGGTCCAGTTGATGGCTTTGTTTTACGGGTTTAAAGGCTGAGTAGTCCTTGGTTCTGAGAGTGTTCAAGTGGCCTCGTGCAATGTGAAGGTGGTGCGGACCGCTGCCCAGGTGGTGTGAGATGCATTGCAAACACGGGCTTGTGGTGGACCTCCGATACTCAGGGGCATGCGTTCGCGTCGTCAGCGGTCTTGCGAACCTTAAACGCATCGAAACAACAACTGCAAGCTTAAACCCCTCAACTCCCACATCTACAAGGCCACCACAGCGTCGGGAGAACGCGCTGACACCTGGAAGCCTGAAAGGCGCCAAGAGAACAGACCACCCCCGCCGCCCAGGTACGGTGCTGAGATGAGGCGGAAGTTTGGGGCGGTTGTTCGAGGTTTGGGGATCGTGAGGAAAGGTTGTTCTCAAGCCTTGAATCTGACCGTCACGCACTCGCCCAACCGGAAACCCTATTAACCGAAAATATCCTATAAACCCTAAAAAGCCCTATAAACCTCGTAAACCCTAAAAGGCCTACATACCCTGAAAACCCTAACCCTGTAAACCCGAAAGCCTGATGCCACAGCCTCGGTGCTCTGGGACCAGGGCCGAATTCTGCAAGGATGTCTTCGAGTCGGATAGCGAGGCAAGGCGGGTTTAGGCGGATTAGGGTTTAGGGTTCCGGGAGCTCAGTTCCGGGTTCAACAGGGTTTAGGGATCACTTCCCCACTTGAAAACACCCGCTTGGGACCTTGGCGTCGGATAAAGAATGCTGTGACAGGAATGTCTGTCTCTGAAGGTCTTGCGGTCCTGCCAAGATAACACGCACAAGCATAAGCATAAGCATAAGCATATGCATAAGCATAAGCATAAGCATAAGCATAATCATAAGCAGCACCGCCGGGGGGGGGGGAGGGGGTTGAATTTGTTTTCGGGGTTAAGGTCTATAGGGATTGGTGCCTCTTTGGCGCTTTTGCTGTATTTCGGCTTCTGGAAAGAAGCGGGGTCTTTATGTGTGCAAAGCCGGGTTTTGTATCATTTTCCGGCAACCACAACCTCATGGAAACCAGTCTTAATTCCTGATGTACACGTGACATATTCACCCGCCTTCTTAAGAACAAGCAATGCTCTTTTTCAACTAAGACATCGGGAGCCGAATGCCGCAGGGTCCCGGCAACCAAACCCAAAATCCAAAGCAAAGAACACAAGGTTGAGGGTTTGGGGTTTAGGGCTTAGGGTTCGAAACAACGAAACAGTCATCAAATCTTGCAAAGGGGGCCGGCCTCAAGCGTTCCCGAAACCTGCGTGTTTGGTTCTTGTACCTGGTTATGTGTTGTCCTTGTTGGTGCTGTTTGAGATTGGATTGTTTAACTACCCCACACACGTAGCTGTAGGAGGAGATGTTCCTCCAGCCCAGAAAAATAGAGTTTAAGGTAGAGGCTACCTGCACCTTGCAAAGTTGATCTCAGTCATGGGCCCTTCTGGGTTTAGGGTTTACAAGGCTTACAGGGTTTAAGGCTTCTAGGGCTCAGTTCCCAGAGGCCCCCAGTATTTATTCCTGATTCGTTCGGGGTGCAAAGAAGAGTGCGTAAGTGAGATCAGCAAGGGTGGAAGCTCATGGCTCCCTTGGCAACTGAGTCCTAAGCCCCCCTAACCAGCTGCTCCAAACAACCAGACGGCCCAAACCGCCACAAGGAGCACCCCGAGCCCTCAGAATTTGCAGCCTCCAGGTGTTGAGCATTCTCGGAAAGAGCTCAGCACAGACGCAGGCAAGACGGTACTTGGTAGTTGGGAACGCAGGTCTATGCAGACACCCATGGTTTAGGGTGTAGGGGCCAAGGTGCCCCTTTTAGAGTCACTTTACTCTCAACATGCCTTGAAAAGCAGGGATCTTCACGCTTGTGGTTTGGGGCTCTTATGGTGTTCAGAGTTGGAGGTGCCTTCTACATGTTAGAAGCTACTTCAAAGCCTCACAAAAGTAATGTCCCATGAGTAATATGTCATGTCCCATCAGTACCGACTATTTTTAAGGCGAGGTAGTCCTACTAAACTGAGACTTGAGGTAGGTTTATGGTCCAGTTTATATTGCAGACAAGGAGTTTGTGGCCTAAACCCTAAACCCTCGAGCCGAAGGCTTCCATCCTCCTGTCCCTGCTTTGCGTCGCCTTCGTTGTGCACGTGGGCCAAATGTCCTTTGGCCGGTGAGGCTTGGGGTTCCGGCTTTTACAGGGTTTAGGTTTAGGGTGTAGGGTTGAGGGTTGAGGGTTTGGGGTTTAGGGTTTAGGGTGAAAAGGGGTTTGGGGGAGAGGCCGTGGAGCCACCTGGTCTTGGGTGTTTGCGGGGTCCATTGGGCCTCAGCCTATTGAGCAAAAACCTACAAACCCTAAACCCACAAAAAGCCTTCCCTCAACCCTAAGAGACCCTAAGCCCCAAACCCTAAGCCCTCGCCCGATAAGCCCAACCCCTTGGACCCTGCATCCCAAGACGGCACAACGGGGCGCTAAGGATTTGACGGCAGAAGCCTCCACCCCCGAAGCATCCAAAAAGCAAAAGCAGTCGCAACCCGAATGGCGCCCTTCTTGGTCCCCGAACCTTGAGTAATTAAGCGCTGCAGACCTTATACATTGGGATGTTCCCCCTTATACTAACAGTCCTTAGTATGGGCATAATGGGGGGGGGTACTATCATCCCGATTAAGGACTGTTAGTATAAGGGGGAACATCCCAGGTTCTTGACGCGGCACCTGGAGAACAAGGCAGATGCTTGTTCTGCCTTGGGCGTCCGGTGCTGATAGTTTCAAATCCGGTGGGGGGGGGGGGGGGGGGGCGGTAGGGTGTTGTTGTTTAGCCGTTTGCCTTGGGGGCGGGGGGCCTTAGAGGCTTCGGAGTGTAGGGAATTGTAGGAAGTCCGAGAAGTTTTAGGGCCCGAAGTGACCTCCTCCCCCCAAGGATGAGCCACAGATGATGGACTTGGCCATCGCCAGATGCTACACCGGGCTCAGGACCGACGCCACCTCTCCCTTGATGTAGTTACAAGAGTAATAATATTTATCATAGTAATAATGGTAATAATAGTGTCAATAGTCATAATAGTAATACTAGTGCTCGGAGGCCAGAGCAGGCTACCTGAGGCAAACCCTAACTCTTTGCCTGGGGTGTGGTTGCGAGGCTGCTAGGCAGGTGGCAGAATCCTCACCAAGCAGGCTGGTCTGCTAGGCAGGTGCCGCCAAATCTTCGCAGAAGAGGGTCGAGGTGCTGGCATCGGTTCAGGTAGGAATTGCAAAATGAAACCCTGAACCCTACGTCCCGAAACGCCGAAGCCCCTCAGATAACAAGCCCCGGGCCTCCCCTTCATCCAGTCCCACTTCATCTTGGGTACCTGGACTCCCTCTGTGGTTTGTCTGGGATCAAATGCCATCCTCCCCCCATGATTTAGGGGGAAACTCGGGGTACGTTTCCAAGCGCTCCAATCCTGGTAATTGTGAATGGAACCCTCCAGGCGTGCACCCCCCATGGGCCCTGATGTAGAGCAACCTCCGCATGTGAGGAGCATCCTGGCTGTCTTAGTGCGCTTGTTGGCTGCTGGCTTGCTCCTGGACGCCCTGGTGGTGGCTGGACCCAGCCCCTGAACCCCTGAAATCCCAAGAGGTCCACCGTGTTGAATGCGCTTGAATGTGGGACCCTCTTTGATATTCCCCCCTCCCCCACTGAACAGTCGGAGCAAAAAAGTGGCCCTGTTTAAATGGTCCACCTGCCCCCTGACTTGCAAAATTAAATGAGACAAAAGGGTGGAATCAGAAAAAAGTGCCTGGGATGTTCACGGTTTCGGAACTGGAGGGTTGAGGGGTTGCCTCCAAAACTTCCCTCCTGAGGTCCTGCCCTAAACTCCTAGACCTAAGGCAGAAACCCAAAAACCCCAAGAGCAAGAGCCCCAAACGCCTAGCCCGAAGTTGAGGCAGGCCTAAGTCCCTTCAACCCGACCTTAAGAACACAAAGCCATCGGTGGGCAGGATGTCCTTGTAAATAAAGTCATCGGGTTGTTTAACAACTACATCCTCCTCCGCATGGTACAGTACTTCCTGTTTCCAAACACATGTTGTCGTAGCTCGGGCCCACTGCGTCGAAGGATCCTTCTAGCTCCAGCGGGTGGTTTAAATTAACTTAAAGATTGGTTGGCAAGAAGCTGGAACCTGTGACCCTTAAGTCAAATTCATCACCAATCTGCCCGATAGTCCTGCACCGTCTCGAGTCTAGAACTCTACAGGCTTCTATGTAGAAGTGTCCAAGAGCGGGCAAAGATGATCTAGCCTTCTTTCGGGCCCCTAAAAGCCTAAACACTACGAAGCCAAAAACGCTACAGGTGGGGCCTGTAACTTGGCGGCTCCACCGCGCCTTGGGCCTGGAGTTGTCTATGAATTTGGGTTCTGGGGCAGGGTTCCTTTAATCCTCTACAACAAAGTTTCTTCTTCAAGGTGTCAGCTATGGCGGATTTTTTTGGGGGATTCCCTTCTTGGAAGGAAGCTTACAGCAAGGGGCTCTTGTTGTAGAAGCCCAACTCTGGACAACACAGCTGTGTTTTGTGGGGAGGTTGAGGGTATAAACCTAACCGTCTGGCTTCTAAGGTTTACTTTATTGCCAGCTGTTTGTGATCTGCGATGGTTTTTTGACGTAGGTTTGGTTGAGGCTTTTGGTCTGGACGATTGCCGGGCATTGATGCAGCCAATTGTTTGAACTTCCAAACTCTGTAGGTCTGCTGGCTTTCCTCGAGAAGCGGAAAATATTGTTTTACCAATTCCCAATCGCCCTTGCCTACGCTCATCAGTCGAGTGACTGTAGTGCCATCTTCGAAAGCATCCGTTCTAGTAGAAATTTGTTGGGGATTTGTTATAATGAGTCATGGAGAGAGGACCCAGCGTCACGCTGAGGATACGCCACCGTGCAGGGGGGCACCGAACTGCGGCTTGGCTGAAGTTGGTTGGGGGGGGGGACGTAGGGCCTTGCAGGGTTAAAAAAGGTGTTGATCAGGGCTTCTGGGGGTCTTTTTGGGGGCGTTTAGGGATTTTGAGTTTTTGGGGGAGATGTGACTGTTGGTGTTGGGATGGTCGTTGGTGTATAGGGTTGAGGGTCTGTAGGTACTGGGCTCGCAGGTTTACGTTGAGGTTATTGGGGGGTTTTGATAGGGGCCTTGGTGAGACAGATGATTGATGGGACAGATGGGGTTCCAAGTTCATGCAGGGTGACCCGAACCACCTCGAGAGTGCAGTGTCCTCCTGGCATGCAGGACAAAATGGCGTCAAAGCCGGTCCTGCGCACATCAACCAAGCCCCTCTCCCCTGCCAGGATGGGCTACTAAGGCCTTTTAATTCCCCAGAATCAACCCTATAAAGGGCCCTTTAAAGGGGTTACCGGCATTATGATAGCCCGTCCTGGTGCGATTCACGTGACCGGGGTACCGCTCGTGCGCAACAGTCAGGAGATATTGCCAATGCGCGGCCTTCTTCGAGCAAAGGCGAAGCGAGCATTGTGGGGAGGCTCTCTGGTGGATCTGAAGAAGTTGATTATTGTTTTTTGGCGACGTGGGAGTGGCACCTTGAATTTGTGGCTGATATGATAAAGACCTTTTGGCCCTAAACTCACGCTTGGGCTTAGGTTTAATTCGTGATTTTCTTGACCTTGGAGAGCTATAGAAAATCTGAAGATTTGTCATGTAGCATGGGTTCTGTGCAGATTCCGTCCATGCCAGACTTGGCCACCCGTAACCTCACCAAGTTTTTTGCACTACGCGAGGCCTGGGGCTGTTGCTGCAAACTTCTCCGAACCTTCTCGGGCAAAGAACTGCTGCAAGTGGCAAGAGACATTCAGAGGTCGCCACGGCGCCCTACAACAACACGCGCTGGCACGAGTACTGGGCGGCTCAGTTCAGTTATTTCATGGCAGCCTTCGGGCCGCTAAACAGCTGGGCCCTAAGCCTCCTATGAATGCTACGCTGCTAAGACGTGCTACTGTCGTAGTGTGGAGGTTCCGGGCCCTTGCCGTGCTTGCCTGGGTGCGAGCGCGAATGTCGGAATCCTCTGACCCGGCCTTGTGGGCACCCTTTGTAAGGTCTCCTTGAACTGCTCGGCGCTAAAGGCCGAGGCGACGTCTGCGGAGGCCAGCGTTCGAATCATGATACGGTTTAGGAGTTTTAGGGTTGGTGTCGGCTCGGCAGGGAGGGTTTAAACCTCTGGAAAACAAGGAGAGGGGGGGGGGGCGAGAGAGGGGAGGGGAGGTTACAATTGGCTTTGAAGCAGCCAAAGGTTTGAAAACAGAATGCGCCGCAGGTTGTTCATCGGAATCATTGGCGGCTTCTGTTGCCACTCACAGGCTTGACGGTGGACCCACTCGAAAGGTCGAGCTTAGAATTCCCTTAGTGCAGTTGCCACGCATCGCCCCGCCCTGAACCGACAATGCGAAAGCTCGCAGCTCCATGCCCAAATCACGAGCTATTCAACTCCCCACCGTTTCTCAAGTCCAGTCTTATAATGTCTTACTTCATGCATCCTTCTGGGCATATCCTTTCTTGATTCTTGTTCCTCTGGCGAGCGCTCGCCATGGCCACCGTGACTTGCACCGAGACGGAGACTTGCACCGAGACGGAGACTTGCTCCGACCTGGGCTCCCAGCCTTGTGCGAAAGATCTCCCTTCCTCCTCCGAAGTGAAAGAGCCTCTGGATGACCAGGAGAGGATGCCTCCGACTGCCTCCTTGGTTCTGATCCACTACTTCCTGCTGCTTGGGACCATCAATGTAGTGATCACCATCCCGACGGCAAACGACTATGCTGAACGGTTGGGTGCCGGTCGGCTGTTCGCTGGACTGATGCTTGGCATACTTCCCATCCTGAGCATTGCCGGGAACCTCTTCAACCAGTGGCTCCTCGCTTTCTTGCCATTAAAGCGCATCTGGATTCTTTCCGCGCTCTTCACGGTGCTGGGTTCGGTCCTCTATGCTCTCGCCGGCCTGATGGGATTCAAGTGGACACTTCTCATCGCCAGAGGCCTCATGGGATTCTTCGGGGCTTTCAGTCTACCCGGCATCTATGTCTCCCACACTGTGGGCATGAAGAGGCGGAGTGAGATCCTTTTCTACATCTCCGCTTGCCTCACCTTGGGCTGCGCTGTAGGGCCTGCTTTGGCCGCGATGTTGGAGGTCTCCGTGAAGTTCATCAAAATCCACAACTTGGTTCTGGATTCCGACACGATCCCTGGCTGGTTCATGGCTATCCTGTACCTCCTCTTCACCGCGAAGCTGGTGCTCTGCTTCAAGGACCTCCCCAAAAGTGGCGGTTTGGGCAAGGGTCGCACCCTCCACGAGAGCCCAGGAAGCCGCAAGCCTGCGCAGTTCCGGCTGAGCCTCGGGAAGTTGGCGGCGGCCTGTGCCTGCTTCTGGCAGCTCTTCGTGTCGAGCACCGTGACGACGGGGGTGGAGGTCTTCACCATCAAGTTTGCCCGGGAGACGCTGGGCTGGTCCACCGCCAGCGCGGCCTGGTTCGTGGCCTTGATCATGCTGATCTCCGGAGTCATGAACCTGAGCCTTGGCAAAATGATTCGGGTGATGGCCTGCGGCGATGTGACAGGGCTGCTCATGGGACAGCTTCTCGCCTGCTTCTCCTGCATGTTCTTGTTCAAGTTTGAGCTGGACTCGCCAACTTTGCAGGTCACACTGCTCACCACGGGCCTGGTTTCGGTCCTCGTGACTCAGGGCCTTACAAGAGCATTGTCCTTGAGCATCTGCTCGAAGATCGTGCCCGCGGAAATGGTGAACGGCATCATGACCCATGCTGCGATTTTCATGTGCCTTGGTCGGGGAGGTGGCTCGATCGTGTGCTCCGTTTTGGACCTGGACGTCTTTGCCCCACTCTTGCTTGGCCTCTTCTCGGTGACCCTCGCGATGTGCGTTGCGACGCGGAAGCGCATGAAGCCAGATCTTAAAGCAAGCTGAGTGTGCCAATGTGACCAGTCAGCCTCGTACAGCACGTGACTTGGGGAAGAAGTACAGATCTGCAAGGTCACAAAGACCTTGTGAACCCCAAGGCTCGATATCCCATTCCGTATAGCTGCAGCATGCTCTTTGCCAATGGACTGCTGTAGAAAGTTGCTGGCTGCCGCGGGCACCATGAGCTGCGAAGAGCGAGTGGGTCTTTGAGGGTTAGTTAGGCGCATCGAAACCCAACAAAACCCAAGTGTGTGCATATATGCCAGCATTGTTAGTTGAGGGACCCCGGAACAGCAAGAATACCTACTTGATCACAACAGTCTCATTTTTCGAGACAGCCGCGCGACAGTCGAACCCTTGGCTGCGGAGGCTGTGGCGGAGGACTGGTTCCTGCACCGCCCCCTGTCGCACCCTGCAAAAATCAGTTCAGAGAGCGACATAGCTAGCAGCTTACACTGTCGCTCAAAACTAGCTATACGGCACTCTGCAGTTATGCTCATGGGGTTTCTTGAAAGAGTAGATGCAGGAATCCGATTTCGCCAGACTTCGGTCGCCTGGGAATGGTTGGGTGGGGTTCGGCGCAGGTTCGGATTGGATTGTTGAAAGCTTATCTCGTCCATGCAGCGCTTCGGGTGGCGACGTTGAAGGCAAACCTTCTTGCCGGTGCTTCTCATTGTGGTTGTGCTGGCGCTACTTGCCAGTATACTGGTGCTGCCCATCTTCCCGGACCTCTTTGCAGCTGTGTTGCAAAAAAACCTTGCTCTTTCGGCCTGACTAACTCTTGGCCCTGGCAACTGGCACCACGCGATGGCAGTGCCTTGTAACCATCGTGTTCTGCGCATGGTTTCAACACGTACTAGTAGCAGCGCCAAGCCCACCGTGGCAAGGTCAGCACCTTCAACGTGATGGTCCCTTTTCTGCTCTTCGGCTCCACCTTCTTCCTGGTGCCTCACGGCCTCACGGATTTCAGGGGGTGGAAGAGAACCTTCAAGCCCAGCGTCGTGTTGCTCGAAACGCCTCTTTGCTTTGGCAGCTGCGCAGTGCCATGCCGTCATCAGTAGATAAACTGCGGCCAGTTCGGTCCTCAGCCTGCGCATAAGGCATCTTTTCTTGGAACAAGTCCTCTGGAAGCTCCCAGACCATTAGCCCAATAGCGCCAAAGAGCTGACTAGTGGCTGGAACCGCAGCATGGGTTCAGAGGGTGCACCTGGAGTCTCACCCCTGGCGAGGCTCCGGATTGTACATGCCTCACTTGGCTTGTCGAAGATGTGATAGAGTCTGAGTCGCAGGTGCAGTTTCGTGTCCTTGGCGACATCACCAACGAGCGCTATGCAGGCACACCGCTTGACGACAACATATTTTCCACCCCTGCCTGTTGTTCACGTCTCTTCAGTGCCCCCCAAGCCTGCACCACCCCGCGCCCCTAATCATGAAAGGGGCTGTCTGACCCTCGGACTTCATGCGCAACGGGTGCCCATGGGAAAGCAGAGGTGGTCCTTGAACTTTACGAATAATCGAAAGGCTTTCTGTGGGTCTTTCGAACCACTGAGGCTACGAGCTGGACGAGCTGACGTGGAAGAGGAAGCGGCTGCAGAGCCGACTTAGGTCACTTGAGGTCCGATGTTATAGGCGCTGTCACCATAGCCGAACACAGCATCCCGTCTGAAACTTCAGGACAACGCTGCTTTGAACTCTCTCCAAGCGCATCCGAAGTTACCCAGGGGGAAACGACCTAACAAACTCTCGGCTCAGATGCTGCGGGTTTGGCTTGCAGGGCCACAGGCGGTAGAATAGTTCATGAACGGCAAACTTCACGTGCAGGATCCTCATGACTGCGCTTGCCATGACCTTGCTCGGCTTGTGCTTTTCTCGATTCCTTCGTACCTTCATGCGCCTTGGCACTGATTAAGCTTTCTCTAACCCTAAGAGCCCTAGGGCCCGCGCTAAACCCTAAACCCGAGACCCTATGCGGGAGCGAACAAAAACAAAAACCAGGTAATTTTGAGGTTCATTCGGTTTCGGGCTTGGAGGATCTTAGAGGACATTCGAGCATAGTCGCGAGTCGCCTACAATCCTGCTTCCCTAAAATCCTGCCCTGTTAGCCGTTGGCCAGGATTTGCCTGCATTACCCTAACCCCTAAACCCTGGAGCCTCCCTGATTCAAGGCACCGCTACTACAGCCGATGTTTGCACTTGGCTTTCTACGCTGGCGGCAAGAACTGTAGCTGGTCGGCCGTTCGCAAGAACCCCTACTGCCCGGTTCTGCTCCTCAACGCCACTGTCAACGAAGCCGAAGCTGCAGACCGGGGGGTGGGGGGGGGGTTGGGGGTTGGACCCTAAACCCTAAATCCTAAACCCTAAAGCCTTATAGGCGGAAGCTTCGCATCACCAGACGGTGCAGCCCAAGTCTTCATCAGTGCTTGAGAGAGGTTACTTTGGGACTCTGAGGAGTCCGAAGCTTTTCAGGCAGAGTTCGCGCGGGACTTCCTAAAACCGCCTTGAGTCCATACCTGATACGTGGCATACCTGGTTGATTGCTCATTTCTGGAAGGCCTTCGCCAGATTTCCCTGATACGGTCTCAGTCTGAGGACTACCTGCGCCTCGCCGACAAGGAGCCGTCCAGTGACGCCTGGCTTGCACGCGGTCTACATCTAATGTATGGGTGTCTAATGCCAGTAGACCGATGTAGACCGTATGAAGTGCATAAGTTAACCGTTCTCCCGGGCCATAATCGCAGTGCTTCCTGGCGCACTCACCATATATGGTCATGCGCTCAGGGGTCTCCTCAACCCCATGGTCCAGGATTATGGGGTGGCTTCCTCCCTCTGTGGTGTGGGGGTGTGTCCCCCTCCCTCCCTTGGTGTGGGGGCGTTCGGTCAGGCAGTAGGGGTACCGGTGCTGTTTATTGTCGTAGGTAGGTAGGGCTCACCATTTCGCGCTCGTCACGAGAAGCAGCAAGTCCAGGCTGGATGGGATCTGGGCGGGTTGAAGCCCCTTGCAAAAAAAGGGGTGTAGGGTGGTGCCTGTGCTATTCTATGCTGAGATCGGATGACTTTTACAGTGCGAGACCCAACCTCGAATTTTGGCATAGAATGAGCTGTGAGCTGCGGCAACAGTAGCCTGATGCAGCGCATAGGGAACCTCGAAGAGGAAAGACGTTACAGTAGGGAACTTCGAAGAAGAAAGCCATTTGAAGTCGTTTGTTCTGTGAAAGGCCCCAAGATGCACAAAATTTGCAACTTCGAAATGGAAAGGCGTTTGAATTCGTACACGTGCGATTCTGCAGTTTTGCAGCCCCTGCAGCCTTGTTACTGCTAGTTTGCTTGATGACTCTGGGGTTTGAGGAGGATCTGGACGTTCTGAACTTGGTCTTGAGTTGGGCAAGCTGCAGTGTGAGAGCGTACTCTAAATTAGAGGCCCTGTGGTGCTTCACTATAGACGTATGGAAACTAAACCCTCACACCCTGATCCCAAACCAAGAAGCCCAGGACATCACCTTCAGTCAGCTGCACACCGGCGGCGAGCGCGTGGGCTACTTCTGGGCCTTCGGCGCCAGGAAACGGTCCTGGGAAAGAATGTACTTAAGGGGGCTTTTGTAGGACTGATGGCTCCCAGCGTTCAGGATATGTATCTAGCTGTTATATACATATGTATATATATATATATATTTGTGTATGTGTAGGTGTGTGTATATGTTTAAGTTGTCATACTCATAAGATAAGACTAACATGATAGCTTTTGATGCGGAAAGAAGTTAACAACGCGAGAACTACATGAATGAAATAACTCAATAATATATATATATATACATATGTGTATATATGTATATATACATGCATGCATCTAACATTAGATATTAGAGATACAGGGTTCGGCAGTTTTCTGGAACTCTCTTGGGCAGACCGGGGCCGGAGTCTGTGGTTCTGGGGCTTGCGTTGGGAGATCGACCACGAAAGCCACTCTCCCTCAAGAATCCTATACCGCGACGGGCGCATAGAGATCAGCCCCACACTTTCGCAAGGCCCCTGGCAAGAACCGCAGCACTCAGCGGGGGTGCCATCGATGGTTTCATCATGGGCCGCTTTGTGCGAGTCTTTTGAGGGGGCGGGGAAGGTGGACTTCAACTGAAGGTGTTCGGAGTTTGCTCCTGGCATCTTGAGTTCAGGGTTAAGGGCGTCCTTTTGGTGTTCCTGTTGGTTTTGGGCCGGGTGGGAGAGTTTCAAAGGGGTTTACAACGCCGTACCTAAGAGTCAACTGAGGCTCGTCGCCGTTTGTGGCTGGTGGTGTGCCAAATGTTTAGGAACGTGAAGCTTTATACCCCGCAGTTGAATCTGGAGCTTCTTCCCCGGTCTCAGAACGGAGAATCTAGTTGCGGATGCCTGTTCTGATGGATACATGCCGGTGATCTTGGCCAATGTGCTGAGGGGGGAGGGGTACTTCAACAACCAATCTGACCTCATACTGCTCTGCTTCAGCCGGGCTTATCACTTAGCCACCCGAACTGAGGTAAGTACGACACGGTGAGTCTCAGATTCTGGTTGGAGTTCCTGGGAGTCTACATGGGCGACTTCGTGTACATTGCTCGCAACTCAGGACCAGATGTAGAGAGCTGCCATACCGCACCACCCGAAGCGCACTATCCTGAGCCGTAAGCCCCCATTGTGTGGGATGACGCCAGACACCTTGAACCCATCTGCGTGGTGCCGTGGCACCTTTCAGAGTTGAGCTCCAGCCCTAGTCTGAAGCATCAGAACTTAGTGGCTGGCCTGCGACTCAGTGCCAGATCTCATGGCCATCCATAGGAGCTCATGCCCTTTGTGGAAGGAGCCGGGGCGAGGACGATGGCCTGGCTGGATCGGCTTCCCAGCCTCATCTGCCTGGAGCTGATTTACGGGCTTCTCGGGGCATACATCCTGGAGTTTTCCCAAGGGCCTTCGGACATTTCTGATGCGAAACACCGGCTGAAACCCCCAACGAGTTGCTTCTTGCACCCTGACCTGGCCTCCCAGGCTGCTGCTGGTGGCTGTGGTCTTGTCCATGCACCCGACACACAACCACTGCTCCGTGGCCGTCGGCTTGTGTGCCCTGGCGGAGTGTTTGGAGCGCACGATAAAGATTCCCGAAGCCCAGCCAAGCTATCCTGGAACCTTCCCAAATTAGGGGGTACCTTCTTGGGGTCCCATATCATAAGGGAATCCTACTGTTTGGGTCGAAATTCGGGGTCCCGTATTTTCGTAAACCCCCTCCTAAGCTCCCAACGCGATCGTTGGCTGGACATCCCATGCAAGCCGCCCTCCAATCTCATGAACTAGCTTGCTGGAAAGCCCGTTGAAAGCGCCTGACCAAAGCCCCGAGGCAAATGGTCAGCACTTTTCGCCACCGCGGTGGCGGGACTTTCATTTTTCAGCTTCCTCCCCTGCCTAGGCTGGGCTTTTTTGTCACGCGCGCGCGTCGGTTCGTTGATGAATTTCAGGACGGTTTCGTTTGCTTTTCAGTCTTTGCAAGCGAGGCTCGATTGGGTAGATATGGGGACTCTGGCAGAATCCAAAGTACAGTATGTTCAGGGAAATTGCAAGTGAGATGGAACAGCAACATCTGAATTAGGACAGCTGTGTCCTCTTGCGCCAGGATAGGGTTGTACTTGCGGACCATCGCTTTCCGTGATCTTGCATTGCTAGAGTTCGGGATCTCAGGCAGTATTGCAGAGTCAAATAAACGGGTTTGGGTGAATGCAGTATAGTTCAATTTGGGCACGTGAAACAAAGGGCCCGCACTACTGTATCCCATTGGCTTGATCAACCCCCCACGTGCTTCGAAGTTCTTCGTCAGGCTGCTTGCAGCATTCCCCCCTGCTTCGGACGCTTCAGCAGGCAACACGCCCCTTTGTTCCGGTTAAAAGCTTTCCTCGCCTTTCACGGCTTCATGCAGGGATAGGGCTTGGATCAGCCCGGAGCCTAGAAGGCCCTTAAAGACTGCGGCAAGGGAAGTTTGGGCGCGGGCTGGCTATGAGCTTCTGGGCACAAAATCCTGAGAGTCGAAACACCCGAAACGCCAAATCCATCGCCCCTGAAGCCTTTATGAAGCGATCCGGCCTGGAGCTTTAGGGTTCTTAAGGGAGCGGGGTTCATGGGGGGGTGGGGGGGCAACCAAAGAGACAAGCTTAAGGAGCCTTAATCGTGGCGAGTATTAGGGGTCTTTGCGTTACATACCCCCGCCGTGAACCCCCCTCCCTTAAACCCTAAACCCTAAACCCTAAACCCTAAACAACTTGAGGCTTCTACTACCAGTCGCCCCAGCCACCTGGCATGGTCTACATCAGCGACGGCGGCGTCTTGGAAAACACCGGAGTGCCCCGGTCGTGAGCCCCATGGAAGTTTTCGGGGGGGTGTTGAGGATCGAAAAAAAGGCATTTGCATAGAGGGCTAAAAAACCCTTGAAAGCCCTCTGAAAGCCCTGAGCCTTTTGCAGTTAAGTGTGTTTTGTTTGTGTTTGGAATCTTTCGCTGACGCGCTTTGCTTAGGGCCTGCTCCAGGGTCCATTGATATTATTATTACTATTATTATTATTCTTCTTTTTATCATTATTTATTTTATTTTTTCTTTTTAACATTTATATCATTATTATTATTATGTTTTTTTTGGGGGGCGGGGTGCTTGCAGGGTCGACCTCGTCGGCTTCCACGGGCGGTTCTGATTTCAGAGCCTTTAATGTCTATAGGTCCCGGACGGTCCCTGTATAGGGCTTAGAGGGTTTAGGGTTTAGGGGCTTCTTCTGTCTTAGGTGCTTTCGCTGCTCCGGCGACGCCAGCGTCGGATTCTGGCTGTGTACGCTGGCGAGGAGGTGGCGACGTGCATGGGGGGGGGGGGGGGCAGCGTCTTGAGCTTTCGAAGCAGAGCAGGAGTTCCATGGGGAGAAGGGGGATCTCTACAAAGGATGTGGGTTGGTTGGCCAAGCAGATCTCAGCAAGCAGCAGGATGAAGGCTTGCGTTTTCGGATGTTTTCTGAGGGTGGACCTATAATGACTTTGGATGGTCAGGCAGTCTAAGGCGGATACCCGATAAGAAGCACCGACGTACAGTTGCTGACATCCGTTCTGTGGCGTGCCCGAGGTCGAATCCACTATACCTGCTGCCTATGGTGACCCTTTTCATTCTTATTACCATTCTGATTAATCTTGTTATTATTATCATTGTTATTTGAGTGTTTCTCATGATCTGAATAACTGAACCACCAACATGCATCCGCAACCGCGCAAGGGTCCGGGCAAGGAGCCTTGCCTGCAAGGCGCTGTGCAAGTCTAGCATCATACGCAGAATATTCCTATAGCAACACTCACAAGAGCATCCAGTATCTTAGATGTTAGAATCGCAGCGTTTTGAAATCGCCGCGTTTGGGGAAAGCCCGAATCGCGCGATTTGAATGGGTCCCTCGACTCCGGTTTAAGGTTGAGGGTTGAGGGTTTAGGGTTTAGAGTTTAGGATTGAGGGCTGAGGGTCGAGGGTGGAGGGTTGAGGGTTGAGGGTTGAGGGTTATTTGGTGCTCGACCCCCCCCACCCTTCAGAAGGACCAGGTTCTAAACACTTATCCTAAGTCTTAAACCCATAAACCTTGAAGGGAAAACATCAGAAATGATTTTTGCCAGGGCCTGCAAAAATCATTTCGTGCTCCCCCCCCCCACCCCCACATCAGAAGGACCAGATTCGGTACAAACCAAAAAACATACAGTGCTCTCGGAAGTAAGTCGTTGAACATGGTACTTTTCTGGATAAAATCCTCAACCTGACTGTTCATACATTGAAAAGCCTAGCTTAGAGCCTAGATTCTCAAGGCTAAACTCTCAATCCTAGCCCCTAAACCCAAAACCGTGCAAAAAACACCCAGCTCGAACATAAATGATACTGCCACAACGAAGACACAAGTGCCATGGATGGAGCCCTGTAAAACGTAAAGCCGACACTCCTACATGGTCGTGAAACTCAAAAGAAACCAAATCCTGCATCTCAACGGGCTCAGCTTCGGCAGGCCTGAAGACTGTCACACATCGCGGAAGACAGAAACCTGGAATCTGAATTGTGCTTGGATCGCTTCAAATCGCCAACAACTCGCTGCAAATCGTAGGGCAACTTGGAAGTCAAAAGGACCATGCCCACAAGTTTGCTAAGAAACCCTGATCTTAAGGCCTGTTAGCCCTAATCCCAAAAACCTTGAAGGAAAAACATTAAAAATGATTTTCGCCAGGGCCTGCAAAAATCATTTCGTGCTCAACCCCCCCCCCACCCCACCCCCACATCAGAAGGACCAGGTTCGGTACAAACCAAAAAAACACACAGTGCTCTCGGAAGTAAGTCGTTGAACATGGTACTTTTCTAGATAAAAATCCTCAACCTGATTGTTTCAAACATTGAAAAGCCTAGTTTGGGTTGGGCGAGAGGGTGTTTAGCTTAAGCCCTAAACTCTAAACTCTTACTCAAAGATACATGAAAGAAAATCTGTACTTCGCTACGTGCGAGTTTCGAGACCAATGAGGGCCTTCGAATGGCTCCGTAAACTGAATTTCCAAACAACTGAAGGCTTTCCAGCACCTCTCTGAATCTAAGTTTCCGGTTATTCAAGGCTTCCTAAAAGCGCCCCTGAACTTGAACTTCTGAAATAGTGACAAAGTCCTTGGGCCCAAGCTCGCTAAATGATTTTTCCCAAGCCCGCAAAAATCATCGAACCCACTTCTCACGAGTGCTGCTTGAAAGCAGCACAAGCTGCGATTTGGCATTGGAAACCCGAATCGCGCGATTTGCGTTTCCAACGGTTGAATACGACCAAATAAGAAGCGATTTGGGCCTGCGTGTTCAAATCGCAGCGATTTGATTCCGCGATTTCATCTTCTAAGTCCAGTATACTCATAGTCATACTATCATATCCCCTGAAATTTCTGAATTCTGATTCTGGTTTCTGGGTTTGGCGGGCAGGGTTCAGGCATTTCTGCGCAAAGGGCTTCAAGGTGAGAGGCTGTGGGACTGGTCGCCAGTTCAGGGCTCCACGGGTTTCGGGTCGAATCTAGAATGTGAAAGCTCGACAGGGCGGGCAGCTCGCGGAAGAGATGTGCAGGTTGCACAGAGAGGTTGAAACTCCAAGCTTCTGCGATGTTCCTTGTGAGTTGTGGGTCCCCTCAGCGCCAAGCCTCACGATCTAAGGAGTTCCATTGCATCAAGAAGCTCCTGAAGTGGATGCACCAGGATTTCCGGGTTCAGTGGATGGCACCAAGCATAGCAAAGCATGGCTGAAGCCCATGCAAAAGGGCGCACGGTTTAGAATGGGAGGGTACGCCCCCCGCATGGTTGGGTTGGGAGCCCCATGACCTTGCACTAGCCCGTGTAGGCCACGCAGTTTCCATAGGTTCATGGATGCCTCACTAAGCAGAAACCATGCTGGCCGGTTTTTTTGCTCGGTGCAGTGGCAGAGACAGCCTCCAGTCCCCTGGAAGATCCGCGCCCCAGCCAAAAAATCCCATGAACCCAAAACAGCCCCCTCGACCCTGACGTGTGTTTTTGAGAGCCCTGAAACTGAAGCCCCAACCCTTCAGCCAAGCAGCCCAAGCCTCCCCGGCCGGCGGCACTGAATCCTTGAACGCGCTCAAGCGCCCTAACTAGACCTAGGAACCCCCGGTAGAGCTCAACCCTTAACCCCTGAACCAGAAAACCCTTAACCCCTTAACCAGAAAACCCTAAACCCTAAACCCGGGCGGCCAAAAACAAACAACACAACGACAACCCTTAACTTAACCCTCAACCCTTGGACATGTTTCCCTTACACAAACAGTCCTTAATAAGGAATATAATAGGAAGTTGTTATAATCCCTATTCAAGACTCTTAGCATAGTGGGGTACTGAATAGGGATTGTATATCAAAGGGGGTTACTATCATCTCTTTGAATTCCTGTTAGTTTAAGTGGGAACATCCCATCTGAACCCTTAAACCCCAGCCATGCCGCGGTGGGGCCCGCGCAGCCTGCGCGCCGCGACCGAAGCCCAGCCGGCCCCCACGCCACGTGGAAGATCGTTGAAAACCCTGTTTTTGTGGAGTTTTATTTGGGGGTTAGGGTTGATAAGGGTTGGGCTTTAGGGGTTAGGGGATGTTTAGGGTTTAGGGTTTAGGTTTGTGTTTGGGACTTTGGCCGCCAGGAGGTTTTTCAGGACGTGGACATTTGAAATCCCCACATCCTGAATATCCCTGAGCCCTCTACCGGCAACATCAAATCCCCAGCCCCCTTGCACCCGCGGGTCGCCCAATTTGTATGTTTTTTCGTCTACCTGCGGGAGGCTTCCTTCCCCTCAAAGGGGATCATGATGTCTGAGTCGAGGCTTGAGCCCCAGGAGACCTCGGGCTTGAAGGCGGGCTACCCAACACCGCCTGTATCCTCCGGCCGAGGTGCGGGGCTCGGAAGCACAAGAGTCGAAAAAAAAACCCTTGAAACGTAAACTCAAGGCCCTCCTGCAATGCCCCTGAAGGCAAAAGTCCTCATCTGCCAGGTGCGCTGGGCGAAAGATCTTAGGCCATGGCCCGTTCCTGAACCCTACCACCCGGAACCCTTCCACCCTCAACTTGGCGTTTCAGGGTCTTGGCCTTCCTTGAAGTCCTAAGTCCCAAGCCTTTGATAGAAATCATCGCGATCCCGTCAAGGAACAGCCCGTAAATTCGCCACACCCATGGTGGGCCCAATAAGCGCCCCTTTCATCATAGGGTGGCTTGAGGGTTCGTCAGAGGACCCTTTGAATCTTGCTCCCAGCAGGGCCCCTGTGGCCGGGGGTTTGGGCCTCCGCGGGCAGCACTGGGCGGCAGGGGCAGAGCTTCGGCGAAGCCTTTTTCAGCCCTACCTGCACCCCCCCCCAAGTGCCTTTGAATAAAGGGGGCTTACCCTACTACTACGGTTGAAGGGTACTTGGGGCTTTGGGGGGGGGTGCTGGCAGGCCCGAAAGCCTTTCAGAGTTTAAGCTGCGTGGCCATAGTCTCGTCCGGAACCCACAAAGCCTGCTGCAAAAGGAGACTTAGGTTGGCTGAAAAGGTAGCTTTTCGAAGTTGCCTTCACTGAGAGCAACTCCCGAACCTCCGAACTTGGTAGCCCAGTGGTGCCCTTGAACCCTGTTTTGGTTCATGGCTCAGGATTGAGTTCGTGCCCCGGGGAGCCGCGGATGAGGTGCTCGTGCAGTACAGCCAGGACACACGCACACACTGCAGAAAGCATGGCAGTGCCACGATGCAGCCTTTTGTGTTCCTTGCCCCCCCACAAAAGCCACCCAAGGAAGGTGCAAAAAGTGAACCGCCATATGTGCAGGATCCGCAAGACTTCGCGTCCCTGGCTTGGACTCCACTGCACGACCTCCGGGTGGTGGATGCCAGCACGAGGCCAGGGAAAAGTTGTGAGCCTCGGACATTGAGAAGGGCATTCTGTGACTTGCGTTGGGCTCTCGGCTGGGATGAGTCGAAGGCCTTGTTCGACATCTTGCCAAAACGACCTCCCAAAGCTGCAACATCTTAAGCCCCAGCAAGATCCTGGGAACCGGCAAAGAGAGATCAAGAGACCAACACGGAACGTCAAAGGTTGAACAAACTCCAGGAAACCAACCCTAAACCCTTACCCTGACCACTGCCCCCACAAAAAAATGGGATTGAGGCCTTCAGGGTCGCGGCCCTTTGAATTATGAGCTTCGCCAGGCGAGCCACAGAGCGGCCGGATGTTCGCGCTTACAGGGAGGCAGGGCCAAAAATATTTCAATACTAAGATTACTAAGTGTATGTATGCAAGCATAAGCAAGCAAACAAACAAATACGCAATCACATGTATGTATGTAAGCATGCGTGCATGTATGTACGTACGTACGTACGTATGCATTCATAAAACTATATATATATATATATTTATTTATTTAATGAATAACTAAATAAATAAATAAATAAATAAGTAAATTATATATATATATATATGTATGTATATGTATATGTGTGTATATATGTATATATATATATATGTATTCGTTCAGTGTTTTGTACAGCGTGCATGTCTTTGTATTTGCAGATGTGGGGGAGAAGCCTTCGGGATGTGTAGGGCTGAGGAAGGAGGTTTAGGGCAGAGCCGTCGGTGCTGCCAAGATTGAGATCATGAAATTGATGCTGCTCAGTTGGTATCGGGGTATGTGGTGCGGACTCGCCCCAGCTGTGCAGGAGGGAAAAAGAAACCCTAAACCATGATCAGGCAGCTTCTGCGGTTTCGGTTGCACAAAAGGGTGGCGTCCCTGCCAGGCACTCAGAGCCATCAAGCTGAGAAGCGAGGGGCGGACTGCCGAGGAGATCGCCAAGGACAAGTTGGTGGCTTTATGGTTTAGGGTGTATAGGGTTGAGGGCCTAGGGTTTTAGGGGTTAGGGAGGGTAGTTACGTGGTGCCGTAATGGCTCCTTCCCTTCTCTAAAGGGTCATGCAACTACCCTTGGCGCTTCTACGGCTTGTAGCAGATGACAACTTGTAGGAGGCTAGTGTTTTTGGGGATGTTGTGGAGGGAGCACATGATTCTCCATCAGCTTTTAGACAGAGTTTATCGTCCCAGGGTTTGGAAGTACATATCTGCCAAGACCAGACCTTCAGGCCATGTGAGCGGTGCGATGTCTAAGGAACCCCCAAAAGTGAACATGCCACGAAGTCGGGGTTGTTGAGGTTGTGTTAAGGTGTGTTGCGGCCTTCAGATCAACGGCACCCTTCGATTCGAAGACCGAACTTCCCAGCCCGCCCTCACTCCCGAACCCAATGGCTGGTCCCTCAACGCACTGCGAATCAGGAGCTGGGAAGGACCCCGAGCTGGGTGAGGCAAAGGATGGAAGTAAGCCCTTCCGCGCTGCAGAAGCCCAAGGGCCTGGAATGGTGGGATGCGGAAGGGCCTCTCGGCATGTGTGTTGCCTGGGGGTGGATGAGGTATCGACTTTGTGACAGGAAGCAGTGTTCAAAAAGATAGCACTAAACTTGCCACAGAAAAGGCTTGGAGCGGCAATATTGGACCATTTTGAGGCCCATTGTTTCCGAAGGGATTACACAGTAGAGAGGTTTGACCTTCGAACCTAACTATTCATTTTGTTACCCTTAACCCCCTATAAGAAAGCCAGAAAAAAGTATTGTCACAGGGCCCCCAAACCTACCCCGGTAAACCCTAAATGCCCTGGCAAACCCTAGGGCAGCTTTCCGGTGTGGATCTGTCTTTCCGGTGCACAAATCGGGCCTTTCGTGCTGCAAAGGTTTTGCGACGTCACCTACCTCCGCGGATATGCGCGTCGAGCTGGGCTCTATGAGGAGACTTTAAGGTGTAGGTGGCCACGGGGGGTTTGGGGTTCAGGGTTTCAGGTTTAGGGGTTCAAGAAAAGGAGAGGTGTCTAGGCTGTGGTTCTGCCAGTCCAGAAAGGGTTTATAGGGTTCTAGGCAGACTAGAGCACCCGGCATGCTGCAAGGGGCCTGGATGCAAAACAGGGAGTCTGAATGCAAAACGGAGTTTGGGGCAGAGGGCTGCATCAATGGCGACTCCGCAGTGCCAGGTTTAGGCCTGTAAGCGCATGAGCATGGCCTCCTGTGACAGGTTCGGCCCTATTGAAGCCTGAACATTCCCAGCAGGAGATTGTCGCCGCAGTGGACTGGGAGCAAGACAAGGCCTCACAGAAGTCAATCGAATCAGTGCCTTTCCACGTCAACTGCTTACCTTTACGGTGGTGTTGCTTTCCGCCATTCTCATTCTCTATCGTCTCTGAGGTCTGGCGCGTCCGCAAGCAGGAAGGCAATGCAAACTGGCACCTGCGCACCGTCAAGGAATGCCCTGGGCTAGGCGGAGGCTTCTGCGGCCGAAGTCTCCAGAAGGCCTCACAAGGGTTTGTTCCTTCCGAGGCGTTCCCTGGTACCTGGTTGAGGGCTTCAAAATCCAGAGCGATCTTCACTCATGAGGACTATATATATATATATACTATGCATGTATTGAGTTTGGCAGGCATGGGTGTACATTGATCATTCAATGCTTCCCACATTCTGCCATTTTGGCTCAAGCAATCTGAGATTGGCAGTTGAGCCAAAACGGCAGATTGAGCTTTTGCTTTTTGGGGGGTGTTGCCCCCCCATGTATGGCTTACGATGCACTGGGGTTTCGTGCGCGCGCTGTGCACACTGAGAGGACCCTCATGGCTGCAGCAGCCTATATGGACTGGAGTGCGGAGTTGCGCCGCCTCCATGACCTTTGTCAAGGCAGGGACGTCTTGCATCATTGGTGCCAGGCCTGTGAGATTCAGCATTTCCCACCGCATTTTGACAGGATTCCTGAGTTGCCAGGAGTTCTGCCACCGGTCCGAGTCGCAGCCTGCACTGCTCAGGACTGTCGATGCGTACTTGTCCAGGCGGGTGTTGACCCGAGGCAGGTGTGGGCTCAAGTTAACGTTTCCCATGAGCTGCTTTCTGAGGATGAGGTGTTGGAGGACCATGAGCGCTTGGCCACAGCTGAGGACCTTCGGCGAGTGTGGCGCCTTTGGCAGCAGGGCAATAGGCGTTGGAGGGAGCCGGCCTACGAGCCTGTTGCCAGTCGTGACACAGAGATCTTGGATCCCGTGGCCAGAGCCAGCCGCACCTTGTGGATATGGCTCGGCAGTCTCGAGGCAGGAGTCCGACCCCTTTACCCACCGTGCACAGTGTGCGGCTGTCCAGCTATCTTGGTGTGCGGGGCCTGCCGGTGCCGTGTGTGCCAAGAGTGCAGTCGGACATGCCCCAACTGTCATGCTGAGTAGGCTGGCCCTGGCGCTCTTGGGGGCAGGTTGCTTGCTGCCGGCCTCCAGCCCAGTGCAGTCTATGGAGGAGCTTGCAGGCCAGGAGGCATTGGCAGGCGCCGGGCCGGAGGCGACGGCGGCCCGTGTGGCCCGGTGGAGGGCAAGGGTCGGAGCGCAGGCCGAGGAGGACTTTGCCTTCGCGTTCTACAGTTTTGACAATGCCCTGCAGGTGGCGGGGCCGGAGGTGGCAGCTTCTTGGCAGGAAGTACGCGGTCGTCTGCGTGATGCCTCGGGGTTGGCTCTGGTCCATGCTGCGGCTGAGGCTGGTGCTCAAGTGAGTTGCCCTTCACGCCCTCCATTGCCCAGACGTTATAAGCCCGTCCCGCCAGGAGGGCGGATCAAGCAGCAGGCTGCGGTGCCCAAGGCCAAGGACGGCATCACTGAGGCTATGATCCGAGAGCTCACGGACCTCCTGTTGGGCGCACACTGCCGCCGCCCGAAGGGGGAGTTGACCTCCGACAGGCAGCGGGAGTGGGAGGCCTCTGTCCATCGTCTGGTGGTGACCCAGGCGAGTCACACGGAGCCGGTGACTTTCCGCAATGTGATTCGTACATTGAGGGAGCTCTATCATTTCCAGGTCCTTCGAGGGCGTCTTCAAGGTTTGGAGGAGGTCGAGCCGGTCGATGTTGATACTTTTCTCCATGAGGGCACGAAGGCGCCAAGCAGGAGCTTGCAGGCGCTTAGGTGGGCCAACAAGAATGCAACATTGCAGTGGCTCATTCCGGAGCTGCGATTGGCCAAGCAGCCCCAGGCTGGTAAGAAGCAGCAGGCTTTAGGGGTGGAGCCCCCGCTTTTATCCCATCTGGAGGAGAGGATCGTGGCGCTTTGCAGGGCAGGCGACGCCAGGTGGACGGCGTTGCTGGGGCAATGGCTAGTAGGAGCGGGTGTTCTCCGGTACAAGCACCTACACCTGTCCACTGTGCTGAAAATCACTGCCTCTACGGTCCATTGCTACTGCACCCGTGGCAAGCAGGCCAAGCTGAGGTCCGGCTTTTACTGGTGCGTACCTGCACGCTTTTTGAACCAGTTTTCCTGGTCCACTGCGTGGAGGGAGTTGTATGCATCACTTCCCGCCGCTAGACGCAAGAACTGCGGATTGGCCTTTGACTTCCGAGGCAACAGCTGGTCCCGGCTGGAGTCGGTCCGAGCCACTCAGGACGAATTCCGTCGCGTGCTGGAGGAGCCCCAGCTGTTGACGAGCTATTCCTGGCGTCGCTTGGGGACGACTGTTGGGCTCTTGGCCAACTTCACAGTGCCCCAGCTCGCAGCCTTGGGGGACTGGGGTGATCGTATCGAGGACAGTCAGGCAAAGATGCCTATCCACTATGCAGGTTCCCGGTACGGCCTCAGTAGGTATTGCAAACACTATGCGTATGCAGTGGCGTCCCATCTGCGTGAGCATTTGTCCTGGGAGGCGATCCCACCGTGGGCAGTTGAGCTGGCGTGTGCGGCGGCCAAGGTGGAGGCCGAGACCGCCGTGGAAAGGGATAGTGTCGTTGTCTGGAGTTCTCCGTGCAGAGTAATGTATGACCAGAGGAGGCTCAAGCTGACTGCGTCGGCCAGGAATCGTCTCCGCCAAGCTTCCCGCGGTATGGCGTATCAGGCTATGGTGGCGATGCCGCCAGCTATCGCTGGAAAGCGCTGTGGTTCAGCCCTGCGAGATGGCACCCCGCTGTGTCCTCAGTTTAATATGGGCACCTGCGTCAATGGTGACACGTGCGCAGTGGTTCACAGGTGCTCCGCGGCACAGAAGTCTGGGCGAATCTGCGGGGGGTATCACTCAGCTTTGGAATGCCGTAATCCAAAGACGGAACGCGTCCAGATCCAGCTTGTGCCAGCAGCCAGGGCGAAGTCGGACACGGGGAAGGCGCTCCTGGAGTGGCGTTGGCTTTGGCTGTGGAGCCAAATGGGCCGGCAGACCCCCCAGGTGTAGAAGTGGCGGCGGCAGCAGCGCCTTCCATATTTGACCAGCTTGCAGGGCGCAGAGCCGTGCAACGACCTTCTGAGGTCTACAAGCTCAGGTCCGGCGGCAAGATCATCCTCTCTGGACTTCCACTCGAACAGTTCCGCCACCTTTACCCGGACACGGCCTTGCAGGTGTGCTGCCTCGGCCAAACGCCTGAGTCCCGCAAAGGTATTAGTTTGGCAGGCGCCCGCGTCTATGTTGTCGACTTGACCGAGCTGTCCGAGTCGGCCAAAAAGTGGACCGACCTGTTCACCGCCATTTGCCGGATGCTATGGGCCGGGGACGTGGTGGTGATCCATTGCATGGCTGGTCGGCATCGGGCTGCGTTGCTGACATGTTTGCAGTTGGCGCTGATGAGAGACCAAACTTTGGAGGCCGCAGAAGCGGATCTTCTTCGGCGCCGGTCTGTAGAGCTCAACCAGGTGCGCCGGTATGACGGTGGAAACTGGGCATGGGCCCAGCGTGCCTTGCAGAGCACTCGGTTGCCTGCGTGCTTCCCTGTGCCCAGTGGCTACACCGCATCGGACAGCTCAAACTTACATCTGCGCCTGCCCAATGGCATCACCTTGTGCAAGCATGCCCAGAGCCCGGAGAGGGCCGTGGGCCGGCTCCGCAATGCGCGCTTCACGGAGGACCGCAGGGAGGCAGTGGCGTGGGGACGCGCGCCCTGTGAGACCTGCTTTGCCCGTGCTTCTGCAAGGTGGTGGCCAGTCATCTGAATGCGGGAGTAGCCCCGGTTTTTCACCCAAGCCCACGCTGCGACCTTCCAATGTACATTTGGTCGCCTTGAAATCTAGGCTGTCGTCCACGTACTAGCATTTCCGACTTCCTTAAATCGTGGCCGTCTAGTTTCAGAGTCAGCAGCCAGCATTCGCATAAGGAAACAGTCGATCTGCATGTAAGGTGGGAGTTGTGCCCGCTCGGTGCTTCGCTGTTTGCAAGAGCATGCTGACCCTCCTTTCCTCCCCCCGACCCAAGATTAGACGGGAAAAACCTAATCTCGCAGCTTGGAGGCTGAGTCGGTGACCCTGGTGTTGCCCAGGGAGGTGCCGCTGTGTGACTTTGGCTGTTGAGCCCATGGCGTCTGTTGCCCTGGTGCCGAGGGCTGAACAAGACATCAAGGCCGTGTTGGGTGTCCTCGCCTTGAATTTTGACCTGAAGGACAAAGTTGTGGAGGAGCTGCTTAAGGTAGGAGTCCGCAACCTGGAGGAATTCCGGTTCTTATTCGAGGATGAGGCCAAGGTGGGTGCTTTCATAAGCAAGTTAAACTTGGGGGATGAGGCCACCATCCAGACAGCCAGGCTTCGAAGGGCTTGGACAGCTACGCGTGTCTACTTTTCGCAGGTGGAACAGGACAGGTCAAAAGTGGCCCTGGCTGACTTGGACTCTCTCCGTGAAGAATCCGAGCTTCGGGATGCGAAGCAGGCATTCTGGCGACGTTACCGCCTGAGGTTCCCGGCTGAAGTCCATCCTAGTGACGCAGTGGTTTCTAGGGTGTCACGTGAACTCTCCAAGCGAATGCTCTGCCTCTTCAATGTGTGGAAGGTGCGCTCCTTGCAGTTCCAGCTTGGCACCACCCAGAAGAGACGTAAGCTGAGCGACGGTTTGTTCACTGAGGAAGCTGAGACGGAGGAGGTCTACACCGCAGATTGCGAGACCTACCTCAGCAAGCTTCACACCCTCCTCATTGCGTACGCGCTGGCAGGGGTTCAGCCGATCCCAGGAGTGCCTGACGCATCTAAGGAGTTGACCTTGGGTGCCAACTCGACCGAGTTTGTCGAGGTCCCCTTTGACATCATGTTGCAGTACTATTTTCGGGCCAGGAAGGCCGCCTTGGCTTTGCCAATGGACAAGCGCTTGAGTTGGCTCCAGGCGCGGGATGCGGAGGAGCGCAGCGAGTGGGTCACCAAGTTTCGGGAGAGTACCCGACCGCTGGGCGCTATTGTCAAGGACCTCATGGAATCTAGAGATGCTGACTGGATTCCCCACCTGGTTCCGGAGGCCGTTAGGCCCGCGGCGGCTCCTGCTGCAGCGGCGGCTCCACCTGCGCCGGCCAAGGTCTTGACAGAGTCCAAGTTCATTGCGGGCCAGGTGGTCAATGGCAAGAAAACAGCCCGTCAGATGAAGGATGGCACTCGGCTTTGCGACGGCTTCAACAACGGAACTTGCTCCAACAAGTTCTGTGGCAATGGAGCCCACCGCTGCTCCGTGGTCTTGCGAGGGGAGCGAGTTTGTGGCTCCCCAGCACACCCTGCGGCCAGGTGCAAGGCAAAGGCTAAGCCATGAGGGGGCCCAGGAGAGGACCTGGGGGCACCCTCTCTTGGGGATATCGGCTGTAGCCTCTGCAGACGAACCTCCACTCATGGTGGACCTTATGTGCGGCCCGCGGATGCCGCTGGGCAAGGCGTTTCTCTATTGCGGGTGGCGTTGCCTGCCCGTTCACGACTTATCCCAGCTGGAACGGCAGGAGCTCCTGCGTGAACAGCTCCAGTCGGCTACTTTCGTGGCCGCGGCCCTTGACTGCAGCACGAAGACAAGGTCTCGGGAGATTCCACGTGACTTCGGCGATGGGCGGCCGTGTCCCCAGCCGTTGCGGAGTGATCGCTATCCTGAGGGTCTCCCCGACTTGCCTCTGCAGGACCAGCTCCGTGTCTCGAAGGACAACCTGGCCTGTAGCTTCAGCTTGACGGAGCTCGCGGCTCTTGCCTCCCGAGGAGGTGGGAGTGTCCGGGAGAATCCGGCTCGGAGTCTCCACTGCGAGTTGGCCCAGGAAAAGGAGATGATGTCCACCGGTGTGTGACCGACACCTTTTACTCTGCTTGTTGCTTTATGGGGGCCAGGTGCAAAGCGCAGAGGTTGCGGCATAATATCGAGGAGATCGATCAGTGGCCGTCCCTGACCTGTCACCACACACACATGAAAGGGGAGTGGGACCCCTATGTCCAAGGAGGCCAGCGTGTCTACCCCTCGTCTGAAGAGGCGGAGTACACTGCTTCCCTTGCGTTCGGGATCGCTGTGTCTGTCTCCTGATGAGCAGCTAGGCGGGGTTTCGGCAAGTTGCATGTCCCTCGTTTCCCTTTAGTTGAGGTGGCGGGCCGTCGGGAGCATTGGGTGGATATTGACCCGCGGGCCCTGCGAGAGTGGGCCATGGCCCCGACCGCTGTTTCCCTTGGGCTTCGCCCTCTTCATCCTGCGGAGCGGGCGCGCACGCCCGAGCGTGTCCGAGTGGCTGATGTGCTCTTGGAGGATAAGACCCTGCCTGCAGGAACAGTGTACGTTGGCTTAGGGCATCATAGCCACCGTCTCCCGGTCACCAAGTGGGCTTCTCCTTTCATCCCAGGCCACAATTGCGACCCAGCTGTCTGGCTTCCCTTGTACGTTGAGCACATTATGCAGCGCTTGGCGGCTGACTTGCACGAGCTATCCGGCTGCGTGCTGGCCTGCGACTGTGAGCTTAGTGCCACGTGCGAAGGGGATGTGCTGGCTGGCTTGGTCTTTGAGTATGGTGGCAACCCTGCTCGCGCCAAGAGAGCGAAACAGGGCATTGCTCCGCGAGGGGTCCGCCAGGTTCTGGCAGCTGCGGCTGCTCTCCCTCCGACCGTTGGGGCGGTGATCCCCTACATGGCGCAGGAATCCGTGGTCTCCGCATTTTGCTCTCTCTACCCGCCTCATTTCTTTGAAGGCTTTCAGTTTCCTATGATCGAGGACCTCATCAACCAGCCGCCTTTCACCAATTTTCCGCAGTGGCTTCGGCATCAGGGTCTTCGTTGGGATGGGCCACTGGTGCCCATGTTGGCTTCTCCGCAGCAGCGACTTCTTGCACGCGCCGCAGAAGGCCAACAGGCTGGGGCGTTGTCTGGGAAGCCTCCGTTGCACCCTTTCGGCCTCTCCTGCGATGAGCATTTTGCCCGCAGTCTCGCACGGGCCGATTGCCCATTGCCCACTGAGCAGCCCCCTCTCATGGATCTGGACCTACAGTTCGCAGCGGATGCCATGGCACGGGATTTTGGCCATCTTCGTAAGGTTCGGCAGCGGGCCTTGCGAGCGATTCGTGAACTAAAGGATCGATGGACGCGGGTGTCGACCCGGCTCCGTCACTTGCAGCCTCCGGCCATTCGGGCGGCTACCAGCAAGCGTGACTTGGGCTTGTTGGGCTTGCTCGTCATCCTTATGTCCTGGGGGGATGTGGCGATGCCCTGTGGTTTCATCGAAGGCTTGCCAGCAGTTGGGTTGGCGCCGCCCTATGGAATCTTTCCGCAGCAGCCTGCCCTGCCGCTCACATTGAATGACGTTTTCTTCGATTGTCAAGCGCACAATGCCGAGATCCTGTCGTCCCTCAAGCCAGGGCCGCACGATGAGTTCTTGCTCAGTCAATCTGTGGCCGACGCTGAAGCGGGGTTTTGTACAGCTCCCATGACATGGAACCAGCTCCAGAGGCACACGCAAGGGAAGCCTATCCGGTTGATCCCTCGTTGCGTCATTCGCCAGTCTTCAGGCAAACAGCGCATTATCGACAACGCGCACGCAGGTGGGCAGTCCGCCTTCAGTGCCGAGTCCAACAAGTTGGTGCTGTGCTCGGCTCTGCGCCCTGCACAACATGCCTCTCTGGCCCTCTCCGCGCTCGGTGTCGACCAAGCGCGAAAAGTGCTGCAGGAAGACGGCCTAGAGGGCGGCGGGGAGGACTGGCCTAACGCGTGCAGACATTGCCCGATGTCCGCAGATGAGTCGCGGGCGTGTGTGGTGTGCTGGCATCACCAGGAATGGGGGTGTCCGGCTTTTCAGCTATACACCGGGCTCCTCTTCGGCTTGTCCCTGGCGGTCACATCCTTCAACATCCTTCAACCGATACTCCCGATTTTGCGAGGCCTTGGGGCGGAGACTGCTTGTGCTGCTGGTTTCCATGTATTTCGACGATGCACACATCACAGACTGGGCGTCCAGCAAAGGCTCTGGACAGCAGGCCTTCCGCGAGCTCAATGCCCTTTTGGGGTCGCCGTTTGCGGATGATAAGCGGCAGGACATGGCGCCCACAGGCACTTTCTTGGGTTTGGACTTCGACTTCTCTACGGTGGCGGTGGAGGGGGCTGTAACCTTTTGGGTCCGGGCAAGGCTCCAGGAGAAGGTTGAGGACATGTTGGCAACCGCGGAGCAGACCGGGGTGTTGCCCCCAGGGGTGGCCTCCAAGCTATACGGCACCCTCAACTTTCTTGAGATGGGCGTGTGTGGCCGTGTGGGCACTGGCGGACTCCAGGCCTTGAAGCTCCGCCAGTCCGAATCCACTTCTGCCCTTACTCCCGAGTTGCGCCAATCCATTGAGGCTATCCGGGCCGTGTTGAGCTTGCGCCCTAAACGGCAGGTGGAGGTCCTGCCGTCGCAGGCCCGTCGATTCGTGGTAGCTTCTGATGCTGCGGAAGATGTCCCAGGCGAAGGGACGGGAGGTTTCCTCTTGGTCTGGCGAAGTGGATCGCCCGCGCGAGAGGCCTTCGTAGCAGAGATCTCTCCAGCAGTCTACTCGTTGTTCACCCCAGGGGACCACAAGATTGCGCAACTCGAGCTCTCCATGATTCTGTATGCCGTCACGTCTCGGGCCTCGCGCTTTCGAGGCGCCCGCGGAATATGGTACATCGATAATGTCGCCGCCCTTATGTGCCTGATCAGAGGGCGTAGCGACTCACCCGATTTGGAGCGCGTGGCGCACCTCATCCATGTAGCCCTTTTCGCGCTTCAAACGTGGATCTACTGGGAGTGGATCCCCAGTAAGTCCAACTGGGCGGATTCCATGAGCCGTCTTGGGTGGCAGGACCGATGGCATCGCCTCCAAGGATTTCAATGCTACTCTGCCCAGTTTCCGGCTTCACTCTGGCGCCTGCCTCTTCGACCCGTCACTCTTGTCTTCGAGTTTTTGTAGTGCTTTGGGGACTCAGTGCAGTGGGAGGTTATCCGGTGTTGACCGGATTCTGTTATCCGTCAGAGTCGGAGATGGTGTCGCCATCGACTGACGGACAGCAGATTCCTGCTGTTTTACCAAAGCACATCCTGAAGTGTTCAGGTTCTATGAGACAGGAGACCAGAGGGTTCGGCAGAACAGAAAAGAGTGGGCGCTGGGCAGAGCGATGTTTCAATCCTTGGGGATAGCATGTGAATGATATATAGATATATAGAGGTGCAGGCTACTGTATATCGGGAGCGAGAGAAGGCGCACGTTACATTCACAAATCTGGTCATTCCGTAGCGGTTGCTGGTTTGAGTGCATGCTGTGTGAGATACAAAACAAAAGGTCGCAAAGTGCGTACATCGGTTTGAAAGGTGTTCCATATGTATATATATATATGTATATGTATGTACGTGTGTGTGTAGATACATGAAAATCTATGTGACATTAATCAGTACCATAGAATAGATTTCCTTGTTAATATTTAGTATATACATAAATATGGAGTAAGACTCTATCTATCTATCTGTCTGTCTGTCTATCTATCTATCTATCTATCTATACACACAATTACATACAGATATATGTATGCAAAAAATACAGATATATATATATATATATATATGCATATGTATGTATGTATGTATGTATGTATGTATGTATGTATGTATGTATGTATGTATGTCTGTCTCTATAACATCAGGTGCCGGATGACACGCACCAGATCGGGCCTAGAGACGTGCACCGAGCGGCCAAGACGCGCCCTCATGGGCACCTCAGACCTTGCAACGAGATTGTGAGGGCCCTTATTTAGGGTTTAGGGTTTGGGGCTTAGGGTTTAGGGTTTGGGGTTTAGGGTTTAGGGTTTAGTGAGTGAGGGCCCTTAGGCTTATATAGGGCTCTCATAGGGCTGGGGATTCTAGGGATTATAGGGTTTAGGCCTTGTAGGGTTTGCCCTTAGCCCAAATCTTCGGGTTTTGAAGTTTAGGTTCAGGGCTCAGGGCTTTATAGGGCGGATTTTGGTTTTGGGTTTCAGGGTGTTTAGGGTTGATGGGGTTCACAGGGTTTAGGTTTATAGGTTTGTAGGTTTAGGTGCCGGGCTTGGGTTCTTGCTGGGTGATGTTTTGCGTGCTGCGTGCAAGTTCATATTCAGGCCAGAAAGCAGCCTTTTAACCTTGTTCTAGTTGAGCAAAAAGACACTTCAGGTGGTTTCCTACAGCTCGGTCTCCTGTTCCCAGAGGAAACGGGACACGCAAGCTGAGGAGTTGGCGGTGCAACATGGCCTCTTCTGGCTGCCAGAAGCTACGATGGGACACTCCCCTCCAGGAGATTGAGCCATTCTGGATTTTGCCGATGTTTTTTTACGGTTGCTTTTTTGCTGCGGTAGCAGTCCGACATTCGAAAGTGTGTAGCCTCACGGGTCGCTTATCATGCTGAGCAAAGACTGAGACTCCCTTGCAGGAGCCTTACTGGTGGTGCTCGAAGTGCAGCTGGTTCGGCCCCCAGATTGGAACCTCTAGGCCTAGAGATTCAAGAGGTTCAACAGAGCTCTTCTCATTCTCCCTAGACCCTAGAACCCTAGGCCACCGCCGGGTGGTTGCGAGGCTGATAGGCAAGTGGCAAAAAAACCCTAAACCCTATCGCCTGATTTGATGTAGGATGGTTTCATAAGGCCGGCCTCCTAAACTCCAAAGCCCTGAACTGTCCGGAATACGAACGGCTGCATTTCCTCCTCGGACCATCGGCGACTGCAGTGGAGCTCTGGCTCGGCAGACGGAGTCTACCGCGGTCCTGGATCATGGGATTCTCCCTTGGACCCAAGAAGGTTGCACCCTTGGGTTTGGGGCCCTTTCTTCGAGATCCTCTAAGGGAATATAGGGGCCATACTAGGAGTACATGAAGACAACCCCTTAGGGGTCTATCCTTAGGGGTCCAAGTTTGACTCCCCTGACTGGATGAAGGTTGGGGTGGCTTTAGGGTTTAGGGTTGCGGGTTTAGGGTTTTTCGAGTCAGGTATTGCTGCGACGCGTGCGTGCAACGCATGCCCGACAAGGCCACGTCAAAGCAAGTGGCCCATTGGAGGCCAGGGCCCCCTGGTCCGAATACTCTTCCAAAGGGTGCTTGGAGGTGCCCCAGGACCAATGCCTGAGCCCTTATCCGACCCTGTAACCGACCCAAAGAAACACTAAGCAAACCCCCTAGACCTGAGAAGCCTGCCGGAGAACCTCCTCATAACTCCACACACCATGAAGCTGAAGCCTGATTGAAGGCCGGGCGCCTCCACTCAGTTGGACGCGCTGGTTGCGGACGTTGTCAGGGACTTTAACCTGCCGAGCCCCTTTCAGGCAGAGTTTACGGCTTGGGTGTCATTCAGCTGGAAGGGTTGATCGGGAGCTGCTGCAAGCCCGAAGAACGTCCATCAGAAAGACAGGATGCTGTATCCCACGTGCTCCCACGTGCTCCCTTGAACCCTGGCACAGGCAGGGTACACCATCAAGATGAACTGGTATCCCGATGCAATGTCGCGGGTCTCCCAGCATCGGCACGACAACTGGACACTGCTGGTCTCCTTGGGCGCGCCAAGGGTGCTGACAGTGGACAGGGCACAAGTCCTCATGGAGGATGGGGACCTCATCCTCTTTGGTACACAGAGCCATGGGGTTCCTGAAATGCCCAGCGCAGCCGGCGGCCGCCTAAGCCTGGTCTTCATGTTTGCTCCTGACCAAGCGGTGGGCACCGCGGCCGAGACCCGGGCAAGCGCGGGTGGTGCTGCCGCCCGCCGCGGGGGTGTCGCCCCTCCGGAGCTGCCGAAGCCACGATGTGTCCTGACGCCGGAGGAGCTGCAGTTTGCTGCTTTGTCGGCTGAGTCGCAATGGGAGGTTGGACATGATAGACATGACGGGGCCTACATGCCGCCAGAGGGCGGCCAAATAGATGAAGGCCATGGTTTGGATGCTTTGTGTGCAATGGGCTTCTCGTGTGAGCAGGCCCGAGCGGCCCTCTTGGCAACAGAAGGTGACACCGAACAGGCTGTTTCCCTGCTGCTTTCCAGTGCATGATGCCAGCGCTCTGATTCATAAAGGCGGGCACTGGCAAATTCGATTCCGGCGGCGCCATTTGCACAGTCGAGCTGCCTGTCACAGAAGATCGACCAAATTCGTGCGACACTAGCACCTGTCGCGGCTCTAGAGCAGCAAAAACAGGTACAATCTCTTAAGGCCTCCTATGCGTAATGCCTGTAGAAACTGGCGCGGCAGCTGCCCAGGATTTCGCTTGTCACCGCATGCTACGGTCTTTGGCATTGTGGGCCGCAGCCGGCCTGCAATTTGTTGTACAGACATTTTCCCAGCCGAGTGCAATTTTCGAGCCGCCGGCCTGTCCATGCCGTAGACGGCAGGAGGAGGTCATGCCTGGAAAAGTCGCCGTGAAGCCACAGTCTAGTCTTCACGCCGTGCACATGCTTTAGCTATTGGGGGCCTTGTCTTCCAAGGAGTCATATTGCAGAGCTCTTAGTCTAAAGACCCTCATCCCTCCATCGCTACCTTTGGAGTTTGCCGCAGTACTGTAGCTGGAAGGATCGGATGCGCAATGGAGCCTGAGCCTCCTCAAAGCGGCCCCCCCAAAAAACCGAAATGAATCCGCCAGGAGAAGATCGGGTCCCTTTACGATCTCACAGATCCGCTGCGTGGGCCGCCACTCGGCTGGAATTTCAGGTGCCACTCTCCTTGCTGTTTGCGGTTTTCTCTGCTTTCGGAGAACCTCATCCAGATATGTCATACGAAGCAGGGTTAATATTTTGCTGCTATGGGCGAGTGTAGATAAGGTTCCTTTTTAATATTGGTGAGTGTATATACCGGGTGTCCTTTTGATTCCTTCTGGGGGTACAAGCCATCTAAACCCTAAACCGGAGGTGTGGCCTCGGGCAACCCAATAAGAAACCCCAGTCTGACCCGAAATCGCCCTGCGATGCGGATTCGCCCCAGCTGTGCAGGAGGGAACCCTAAACCCTAAACCCTAAACCCTAAACCCTAAACCCTAAACCCTAAACCCTAAACCCTAAACCCTAAACCCTAAACCTATAAACCCTAAACCCTAAACCGCGGCTATCTTAACAGCGTGCCAAGAAGTGCGGGGTGGAGGCTTCCCCCATGCCAAGGCTGGAGACGATCCGTGACTGCGTGGAAGCTGGCGGGAACTTCATCCAGTGCCTTGGGCCAGGGTTTAGGGTTGATAAGGGTCTATGGTTTAGGGTTTAGGGTCTAGGGTTTAGGGTAAGCTGCCTAGGCACATGCTCACGAAAGAGCTCCACAGGGGGATCGCCTTAATGCTGACTTCCTATGGATAATCCCCCCTCCCCCTTCCCTTTTTGGGCATGTGTTTTTTGGCGCCCCCAGCTCAGGTTCGGCATCCACTACAGCGACGACACTGGGCATCACAGGAGCTTAGGGGAGCAACCCTAAACCCCAAACCCTAAACCCTAAACCCGCATGTGTTCGGTAAGACATATCACTCAGCCGCATAGCCGCCTCAAGCACGTGCACCCTCGGCCGCTGCATCATCTCTTGCGGTGGGGTTTGCAGCGCCCCTCCTGTCGGCAGTTTGCGCGTTCCTTCAACAGCGCACCTCCAAGATTAGCCCTAAACCCTAAGCCCTGTTCAGACTCGGCCAGGCGCACTCAGACAAGCCTGTGTATCGAAAGGGGATCCGAAACCCAAAAGGCCCCTTCTAAACTTCTAAAAGCCTCTGATGGCATTGATTTTGGGAGGGGTTTCGGGCGATGTTGAGGATTCAATCCGGGGCCCTCTTGGAATTCGGCTTCGTTGGTGAAGCCCTAAGCCCTACACGGCAGGAACCTGCTCATGGTTGTGCGGAACAAAGTGCCACCCGAGCTGCAGGGAAGCTCATCTGCAGCGTGGAAATTATTTATGTCGGAACAAGGATAAACTACATCCTAAACCCCAAACCCTTTAAACCCTAAACCGACCTAGAACATTTGTTATTGGAGCCCTCTGTTCTGGTAAGTTCCTTGTTGTCTCTGCGCAAGAGCCTACCTAGTCTTGGGGGGTCAGGTGCAAGGGCTCCCCATGGTCAGTTCTCCAAATTGTGGTCTCTTTTTTTGGCTTGCCTAAGTAAGAATCAGGGGGTCGGATTGTAGCAGGCCCCTTCGAAGAGGAGGCCTGAGTTAAATTGTGCCAAGGTTTTTGAGGGTACCAAGGTGTAGGGTTTTTGCGCTTTCGAGGGCCGAAGGGCTTGGCAATTCTCGGAGGTGGCTTGGAAAGATGCAGTTTAGGGTTTGGGGTTTAGGGTTTCGGGTTTGGGGTTTAGGGTTTAGGGTTTAGGGTTTAGCGGGGTGAGATGGCCTCTGGGGCACGGATGGCGCGCGCACGTTTGCAACGCAGACAATGTCTCAGGGGGGGCTTCGTACAGTTCATGAGGACACTCACGTGGCTGTGGGGCTGGCCAATCTTCCTGCCGCCCTCGCAATCCTCATATGTCAGCTGCAAGTCTCAGTTACACATACGCTTCAGGACTTGCGCAGGACCAGGGCGTATGGGGTTCAGTTTGTTTCAACCCAGTCAAATGTCTGGTGGGTGCACGTGAAAAAGGATCGTAGGTAGAGATAGTGCTCGCTGCGGGTGCCAAAGTCTAGGGCAGCCCTTGGACGTGGCCTTACTTGGGTATTTTACAAGCGCGGCAGGGTTGACCCTTTTACCCTAAACCCTTAGTGACTTAGTGTAGTATGTCTGGAGAAATGCGATCTGCCATGAAACTCCTATGAACCCTAAACCTTCGTTTCGTCGAGACAGAAGACTTGAGGGCGGTTCGGTTTGAGCGCAATGGCAAATGGCGAGTGCCGGAGTTGCACGTGCGCATTCCGACGATAGCCTGTTGAAGCAAGTGCGACCCTCTACTGCATGCATATTATACTGTAGGACGCCGCACGCTCTGGACCCCAGATGCCCCACGAGAACGCTGCATGCCAATTTGCGCGAGTTAAGGTTCAGGTTCTCCTGTACCTCACAAGCCCATGCTCGAGATCCTGCATGCTCGCCACGTCGTTGTCGTTGCCAGGCTTCCAACTGCATATTGCCGAGCAACTAGAGTTGCAGGGCCATAATCATCGTGTATCTGGCTTTGGCGCGCAGTTTCATTGTTGTACATCGCGTGACGCGTTTCTGCCATGTGCTTGTGAATCCCTGCATGCGCTACAGACAAAACCGCCAGAGCAAGACCCCATGAATGACCATTTTCGCGCTGGAAAACAGAAAGCCGCGAAGACCATGCCAAGCACGGTAAGAACCCACCACCGAGCTTCCCAACATCAGGTTTAGGCCTATGTTATGACACCCACGTGCCACAGATCGTCCTTGAAATCCTACACATTGACGTCCCAGGGCAGCTGCCCGTTTGCGAGCATCTCACCGAGGAGCTTGAAACATGTGGTGGGGCCTGGTCGGATTTTAGGCTGAGGCTTTTCGGTTCGACTTTTTGGGGGTGCCAGGCTCTGAAATTCGAATGGGTTTGCGGGGGAAAAAGTGCTCCGGAAAAAAGCAAAACATCCTCGGAACGAAGAAGCCCAAGACCCTGCTATGTCGGAGTCGCGGAAAGCAGCGAGTAAAAGGAACGCTGCAAGCCCCAGTGCAACAGAGATAAATTAACACGGTTGCCACTGGGGTTTTAGGGTTTACGGTTTAGGGCGACTCGGTGCCGCGGTTTCTTACCCTAAGCCCCAGACCCAAAACTTAGTAGGATTTTCCTCTGTGTAGGCTGCGGAGCTCTCAGGGGCTCCCCCAAATTAGAATATGACATATTTACTTGCAGTGACTTGTTACAATAAGATAGCCTGCTAATGCCATTGCATCATCGCAATTGCCTCGGAGGAGGAGGTGCTGGGTGAGTGCGACACCGTGCCTCGGACAAGCTGCTTTTTTAGGGGTTTTGGTAGGGTTTAGGGTTTGGGGTTTGGGGTTTGGGGTTTAGGGTTTAGGGTTTAGGGTTTAGGGTTTAGGGGTTAGGGGTTAGGGGTTAGGTTTATCAAGTGGCGAAGAGCTTTGTGCCGAGGAGCTTGACGAGGCCCTGGATGGCATGCAGCAGATGCCGAGCGGCATGGGTTCGTGTGATGTAGGGGGTTTAGGGTTTAGGGTTTCCCAGGGGTTAAAAAGGTCGCAAAAATTTACGAAGAGTATTCCCCCAGGATCCCTTCAAAAATGTACTATAGCAACCCCCCAAAACCCTACTCTGATTATAAAGGCCCTCTTGTATGTTGTGTGTGGCAGCATTCAAGCCTTTGCCGCTTTTTTCTTCGTAAGATGCAGTGCAGAGCCACCTCTCACCAGGGTTCTTGGCAGGAACTTCGCTTGGATGGGTATACTTGATGCATTTCGGGTTTTCAAAACAGCATGAATGAATCAAACCATTTCGGGTGTTGAAAGCAGCACAGCAACCAGTCGGGGTGTGGAAGCCACCCAGACTTCAACCCTTTAGTCAGCCTTAAGGGCTGAGGGGCCTGAGGCGTGTACAGCTTCAGGTAGTACAGAAGGACTCCAGGCCGTCGATTCTTTCTGGGGCCCCAAGCAAAGAAACATTTCGGGCAGCCCCGGGCAAATCATTCAAAAGGGTTGCAGAAAGATGCCGCGGGAAACTTCGGATTCCATACTAGACTTGTTGTGGCAGCCTCAGGACGGATCTGGGCGGCTGTTGCTGCGACTGCTGCCACAAGAACTGCAGCTTGCTGCTCTATGAGCGTGAGGGCTGCCTCAAGCGTTGTAAGCGTCGTTTGTTGAAGGGTCTAATTAGGGTTTAGGCCTTGGGCCAAAGGGTTTAGGGTGTAGGGCTTTTTTGCATTTGCGTTTTGCAAAGTGTTGCTAAGCTCAAAGTTCAGGGTCTGAGACTTGACGTCTGGACACTTGACCCGCTAAGCCCCAACGCCACTGCCAGTGAGGCTGCAATGCCCTGGGTGGCAGGTTTCCTTCGCCTCCCACCGGCAACCAGTTTCTGACCCCGCAGCCCCTTGGATAAAATCTCTGGCAGCCTAGCATTTCCAAAGTCCTATGAAATGTTATACAAACATACGTACTATATATATATATATATCTATATGTATATATATATATATATGTGAGTTTTTGTACACTAAACAAGAACATTGACACTGCTAACATCAGCTGCTTATGGATTGTCCGATCCTGCCGGGGACTGTTCAAGGCCTATAAGATTCATAGGTGCAAGTTTTCAGTGCCCTAGCAGACTGGTTGGGCTGAGGGGAGGGGAAGCGAGGGTAGAACATTGATTTTCTTATTCCTGCTTGTATACTTACTGTATGTGATTCAGACTTAGAGTCAAACGGGACCAGCATCTTCTGAGCCAGGATGTTCAACAGCCTTTGTCGCTTGGGGCGGCTGTCGCTGCCCACGTCAGCATTTCCTGTCCAGCCACTCAGTACTGAACTGTGTCCAGGCTTTTTGTTCTCCCTGGTGTACCGGCCGATGGCCAGCTAGACTGTTTACCTTGTCCTCGGGCTTGCCTCAACAAGTCTTCAACAGCTAAGGCCCGTCCCTTGACAAGATCGGATTCCTGGCGAAGGCCTGCTGGCGGATGAGGAGCCACCTGCGTCGAAGCCGTGGACATCTGGATTCCGATGCGGCAGCGCGACGATGACTCGACCACGCGGCTTTCAAGAAAACCTGATGCACCCTGAGCCCATATATGTCTGAGACTTACTGTTGGTTAGTAGGGAATGGGGGAATGAGGTACCCTATGTAGTCCCTTAAAGGGTATACTATAGGGGGATAGAGGGTACCCTCATTCCCTCATTCCCTACTAGCCAACAGGAAGCTGAGAGCGATCTGCTGATCACCGCCGTCAGCAAAATGGCATCGGCGGTTTCACGAAAGTCCCACCAGGCTTTCACATGCTGTAGATAGACGGCTCTCTGTCGCGTCCAACATCCGCTCATCAGCTTTGCCTTAGAGTGCAGGGCTTCAAGGTGCCAGCTTTCAGGCTCTTCCCGGCCCACCTTTGGAGACTTCAAAGTAAAAAGTCTGAGGCTGTCGGGATCTGGCCCAGGGTGGCCCTAAGCCCCTAGAAACTTCAAAACCCCCATGGGGAAAGCGGAAGGTGCTCCAGAGCGCGCGGCGAGACCAAGAGCAGCAAGAGGCCCCGGAGTTTGAGCAGATGCCGAGGTTTGGAATCTTTGGGTTCGCGGGGTAAGTGAAGGTATGGCATTATGGGGGTTCAGGGCTTTAGAGACACATCTGTGACACCCGAAGCCTACCACAGGGCCGGAAAGGCTTCGGGCAAGCTTCGTTTCAACATGTTTCAACCTTCTAAACCCCCGAAACCCTCTAAACCCCATACACCCAAAACCTTCTAAACCCGAAGGATGGTTGTATAGCCCAAATACTGGCTGGTTCTCAGTAAGGAATGAGGGAATTAGGGCTCTACAGACTGCCTTACAGGGTATATATGGGGCCCTAGTTCGGTTACTCCCTACTAAGAACCAGGGGGGGAACCCTAAACCCTAAACCCGTTACTTTACAGCCCAAAAAGGGCCTCCAAAACGGAGGAGCAACTCCTGGGCCGATTCCTGGCCTCCCGGCGCAAGTTTCGGCTGCAGGCGCCCGGCTCGGCTGCACCTGCGGCTCGAAGCCGAAAAGCCCCTATGACCCTATGAACCCTGAACCCTGCGAAGTGGGCTTCAGTTCAGCTTGGCGGGAGGCGAAAAAAGGGTGTTCTACCTTTAGAAGGTGCATTGAAGGTGCGAGGTTGAGGACTTCGAAGCCCTGCACCTTGCTGTAGAAAAGCCGCAGGGCCGTAGCCGTAGAGATGTGCCTTGCTGCGAATGGCGTTGCGTCTCGGTTGCTGCCCGGTGGTGTGGTTCCTCTAGCCCTTCATGAGTGTTGAGTGCCAGGGGCTTGACGGCACAGTTTTGCGTCAGGAAGCTTTCAACCCTAAGAGTGAAAAAAAACCTAAACCCTAAACTACTACTTAATTACCCCCACCAAATTCCAACAATATTGATCGTTATAACCCCTATACTGCACTTATAAGGAAAGATATTTCTTATTGCTTTTGGGGGTTCTTAAGCAAATCGTAGTGAATACTTCCTGTGGCTGGAGGACTCCATCCGGCGCTGTGGGCCCTGGGAGGAGCATTTCGCCAGCGACGGGGAAAGGCCTCCAACTTTAGCGGAGCCCTGCTGGGTCCCTTTTGCGGTCCCCATAGTAGTGTGTGTGTGTGGGCTGCAATTCCGGGCGGCCAATATTAAAAGGGCGCATGGTTTCGATCAACTCCGTTTCGTGTTTATGGTTTCGGAAGTTTCGGGCTTAATCCGAGCACCTGTTTAATTGGGGGGGGGGGGGGGGGGGCACCGCAATAAGAAAGGCAGGGCGCCGCAAGAATAAGACCATGGCAATGTATGGATTCTTTATTGAAAACAATAGGAATGTATTGAAAACAGTAGGGCTCCCCCCCCAGGGCCGGCCTCCCATAATTGTGGTCCCTTTTCCTAAATGTGATGCTGTCTTTGCCGGGCAGAGCCCATAAAGGGTAGCTCAGGAAAGAAGAAAACTTTTCTCTCCTCCAGTAAGCACTCACATAAGAAATCCTAGCTTTCTGAAGGGCCTCAGCTTCTAGAAAAATGAAGCTTCGGCTTCTTTAAAGCTTTTACTTTCAAGATGTGTAGCTTCACCGAAGCAAACTGCAGCTCACAAAGTAAAACGCGAAAGCCGAAGGATTTTTACCCCCCCCCCCGAGAACAAATTCTTTAAATGTGGTGGTATTGGCCCATACGCAAACCCCCGTAATGGAAAGTAGTCTTCCGGCGGGCTTCTCGACGAAAACAATTCTTTAAATGTAGGGGGGTATTAATAAAACAGGTGCTCGGATTACCATGCAACAGAGCCATCCACTTTCCCGTTGGTCGTGGACAGGTTGGGTCTCGGAATTGGGGAGGGCCGGTGTTGTTATCGAGTAATTCGGGGAGCATCGGCCGACTTCATGTGCTGTGACACTCATGAGGGCGGCTTGAGCAATTTCAGGCAATTTCTGAGTATGGGAGATGTCGCAACTGAAGACAAGCGGCAGGTCTTGCCGCGTCTTTCCCAAAGAAGATGTCTGCCAAACTATGTGCTCGCTGAAAGTTCGCCAGGTACTTCTACAACAACGCGGCGGCCTTACTTGAACCGGGCTTACGGGCTAGGAGTTTTTGCTAAGCTTTGCTCCTGGAAGAAGCTGATTGCGCCATGACAAGACGGTGTGTGAGAATTTAGAAGTGCATGCAAGTGGCATAATCTACCCGTCAGGTTGTTTCAAACAAATCAGACCGAACAATTTCCCAGAAATAGGTTGACATTCTATATATTATAATATATTTGGTTATGTTGTAGTATGTTATATTGTATTGTGCTAGACTTTATCATCTTATATGCATCGTGCTGAATGGGAAGCTCTCCACCTCTCCGTCGCTGGGTAATGCTGCGTACTGCTGCAGGATACCCAACGCACGCAATGGCACGTGCCGGATGGCTGGACACTGGAGGCGGGTTCACCCGGTGGGCTGCAGGGTTTAGGGCTTAGGCTTAGGGTTTCGGTCGGGGCGTTACCAGGGCTGAAGTGTGAGCGCGTTTGGAGTGCAGTCGTCCTTCCTACAGTTGCAGCAGCATTTCCGTATAGCAAAGTAGTATACATATGTATATATACATGTATATACATATATATATATATGTATATGTATGCATGATTCTATGAAATTCGTAGGTCATGTGTGTTGCCAACTAAGACCGTCGGCGCAGCCGCTGGGAATTCGCCCAGCAGCGGAGCAGAGAAGAGCGCAAAAAAGTTTGGTGTTGTTCAGTAAGGTGAGGCCCTAAAGCCTCTCGAGCCCTGATCCTTGTCTTCACCTCGATCAAACTGAAGTTCAGGGTTCAGTAGAAACCGGTTCGGCTTAAACCTTGAACTGTGCCTGCAGAGAGTGTGCTGCCCGAGCCCGTCCTGCAGTGTTGGTTGAGTGTGCGGTGCAGTTCCGTGGCGTTTCATCAGTCCACCGGCGGCGGCAAAGGCCCCGCATTCCGGCAAACAGCTCCTCAAAACAAGCAAGAAGAAAACCATAAATCGGTTTAGGGCTTGGGGTTTCGGGTTGGAGAGGAGCCTGGGTTGAAAAACTTAGGGTTTAGGGTTGGAGAGGAGCCTGGGTTGAAAAAAATCGGGTTAAGGGTTAAAATCAAGCTTGAAGATTGATTGCCTACAGCCTTCTTGCGTTAGTTTCCACCGGAGCGCGCCGATGAATTCTACTGCCTCTTCTTCGCTGATCCGAGGCGAGGGGTGTGTGTCCACTGACCCTAAACCCTATAAACCCTACAAACCCTATAAACCCAATAAACCCTATAAACCCTGTAAACCCAATAAGCCCAGTAAGCCCAATAAACCCTAAACCGGTAGTACGTCGCCCTGTGGCAGCTCTGTGGCTGCCGAGTTCCCCCACTCTGCTTTCTTCCTGACATGCAGACTTCGTTGTTTTTTTTTCTCACTGTGTGCTTTCTACAAGCCAGGGCGTGTCCCAAGGAAAAGATTTTCTGTTATTAGATTGAACCGTCTAACGATGGTTTACGGCCTTAGGGTGTTGGAGATGTTTGGGCTTTCCGCGGGGTGCTCACCTGGAAGGTTCAGGGTTTAGAGGGTACAACCCCGTAGGTCTGTAGCCGTACCTGGGTTGTCATGGTTTCTCGCACTTTGTCTCAACCCTCACCCACTCCCCTCCCTCCCCTTCCCCCACCCGCCCCCTCCCTAAACCCTAGAACCCATTATCCGAAACCCAACTCCATCCTTGTTCCAGGGGAGTCAGACTGGCGTGAGAAGGCACCGCGGTTCGTGATCCGCGGCTTGGGTTTGCCACAGCTTCTCATGGCTTTCTGGAGGTTCTACGGTTGGAACCATGGGCTAAGGTTTAGGGTTTAGGGTTTAGGGATCGGCCATGGGCTTTAGGTATAGTGTTTATAGGGGTTATATAATATAGAACAAGGGACCCAAATTTAAGGGCGCGTACTTGGAACCTTGGAGAGGTCGTGGGGTGGAGGGTTCCAGCATTGGGAACCTCCATGGCTCCCTGCAGATCAGATCCTTGCCCATGATGGCGGCCTGAAGGGCTGCCATCCAAGAGTTGTCAGTGGTCGTGTTCAGGGTTGCATATACCTGGCAGCTTGCTTGAGGAGGGAGGGAGGGAGAGAGAGAAAGAGATTGGCGGGCTGAGAGTTCGGGTTTCGGGTTTTCGGGCTCTGGAATGTTCAGGGGTTCGAATTCGGAGGTGTTTTCTGGGACAGGCTTTCCATCCAATTCCTCCCCAGTCCTGCTGTTGTCCAAGCCTAACGCCCTAGCACGATACTCTAGTAAAGCAAGAACTCTTCCAGGGAACCTCGGGGCTCTCATGCAAGGTAGAGGGAACTGCTAGGATGCCCAGAAACACTGCGCTCCCGAATTCCAGTCCTCTCCATAACCCCCGCTTCTCTTGCCTCTTGAGACCCCAGCCCAGGGACGCTGGAAGACGTCCGAGGTCTTGGGGCAGTGAAGGAGGCAACCCCTGTGCCTCCGCATACAGGGAGTTCCCATTTCTTGAAGCTCACTCTGGGTCCAGGACTCTCAGCCCGGTCAACCCCCACTTTCTTGGTGCGCCCTATAAGCCTTGGGGGGGGGTGTGAGGCTGCTGGTGGTACAAAAACAGCCCACGGCCCAACAGAATGTTTCTCAAAGTCAGTCTGTGTGTCACAAAACCCACTTCGGTCTTTGTGACAGCATTTCACGTCTCAGCTGGGCTGACCAAGACCATAATGCATCCAAAACCATGAAACTCAAGTTTCAGGAGACTTCCTGTGCAGTAAAGCACTCGGTGCAGTTTAGCACTTTACTCGGTGGAAAGCTTCGGTATGGGGCCCCAGGCAACAGAAACCTGAGCCTGAACCTTCAGGTATAAAGCCGAAAGCTGAAACCCCAAAAACCTTGCTCAGCCTTTAGACTGCCCCGTCAAAACGGGCGTCGGGGCCACGAGGGGCCTCGAACCCTTTACACCTGTTATCGGCGTACCCTCGGTGTGTGCCGTGTGAGCCGGAGCGCGTGTTGCGAAGTGCCTTTGCTTGAAGATGGCTTCTGAAATCTGCGGCGAAACTAGGCCTTCAAACGTCCATGGACCTTCCTCAGACCCTCCTGAACAGGACTTGTGGAAGCAAACTCTGCAATTTCCCCACGTCAAAAAAGTAGAAATTCTAGCACAACTGAAGGGCTCTGCTTCCGAAAGAACACCCTCTATTGAAACAACGGCCGTGGGAAATGAAGGATAGTGAAGGAGAGGGTGCTTTTTAACCGATTATACGCTTACAAGGCCTTTGGGCTGTGGATTTAGTTTGTGATAATGTAAGTGGTTCCACAATACTCAAACGTAATACTCTAAGAAGCTCTATTCGGTTAGTTTGTGCAAATATACTGCTTTAGTCAGCGGGCATTTTCTTATTCACCACATGATTTACGAAATAGCCCCCAAAGACCATAAATATCTAGCACCCGATTATGAATATTTCTCTGAAGTAAATCATGAATCACCTTTGGGCCATGAGTTTTCTTCAGATAGCTGACCCCTAGAAATGTATATCGGTGTCCGCTACAACCTAGACTATCGGCATCCAGACGATGATTTTGTGCGTAACGCCACAACACTTTCATTGTTTTAAGCTAGGGCCATTCACAAAGCGTATGTTCGGAGGTTATCTCTGTGTCCGCTGCAACCTACAATAGCTAGTGACATTCAGAAAAAGGGTTTGGTGCGTCCGTAACAACACAAACCTTTCAGATTATTTAAGCTAGGGCGACTCACAAAGCATATTTTAAAAGGTTCGAAGCCGACAGCGGTGGATCGAGGGGGGAAGCTTATACTATACTTCTTATTCATGTTCTGTACTTTGTTTTGCAAACATTTTTTCAATACCTTTGTTTTTATACATGTATTTACCAGGGCTTCCTGATTTCATCGCTTACTCGCATTGTGCCAAGGAGGACAGCTGGACATCATAAATTTGTAAAAGCCCCCCGTTGCCGTCAGATCTCCAATTCCTTGCCACAACGGCTGAGTGCTGGGGCTTCCGTTTCCTACCTCGAGCTTGAAGGGGCTGGCAGGAACCCCAAACCCAGATGGTGGTTGCCAGGCCCGAACACAGACGTGGGAGAGCCGAAGCGCCTTGAGCTGAACGAGATGCGAGGTTCAGCCCGTAACCATCTCGAAGCCCCTATGGCCTTCAAGGCGCCCTTCTTTGTAGTCTTGAAGGGTGCTTGAAGGGTAGTTGCGAGGGGCAGGGTTTGATTCGTGGGCAATCCTGACGCGTTGCCCGAAAAGCCCGCATTTGGGGACACCAGACGTTGCTTGAAGCAAACCACCCCACCTTCAACACTGACTCTCCAAAAACCCAGAGCCTGACCTCGAGCATCTCCCCGGGCCTTCTCTTGGAGTCATGGCCTCCTCACTGGTAAGCTTAGCCTACGAGGGTTCTGATCGAAGATACTCTCTTCTTGGTGTGGGAACTGTGTCGCTGCTGGCTACTTCGAAAACCCTGAATCAAAACTACAGTGCTGGGAAAGTTCCGCTTGCACCATCCGGTCCTGACAAGGATACCTGCGCAGAGTGGACGGATTCGGTGCCTTGCCAGAGACTGTGTTGGGCCCCAAGCCCGAAGCCCAAACCTTGCAGAGGTTTAGGTTTCTGATGTTCTGACATGTCGCAGTGCTTTCGCGCTGTTAAGTGCAGTGTTCCGCTTGTGCGTTTGCCTCTCTCCCTCTCTATGTGTGAGTGGTGCGCGCATGTGTGTGTGTGTGCGTTATTGTATAGAGGGCGGGGTGGTCTTGGACATGCGTTTAGACGCCAATACTTATTGAGAAGATAGAAATTGTCATCGAACTTGCAGGTGCAGAACAACGTGCCTTCTTCTTAAACTGTGTCCTCGGAATTCCTCCGCCCGGACCAACCGACGCATGAGTCCCGCGTCGCTCCAGCTCATGACCTGCATGAGGTTTTTCCTTCCACCAGACTGTCCTGAAGGCTCGACGATGGTGTTGGGCTTCGGGGCCATGGAAGGGGCGACAGACTTAGGGCTCAGAGTCTGGAAGGCTGCAAAATTGAGAAGACAGAGAAGCAAACTTTTCCTTAGTTGTTGGAGGATGTCGATGACATCATCGCTTGCCGATCTCAATGCCCCAAAATGCTTCCCGAGGCAGGATCGAGTACCCGGATTCACTACAAAAACCACGTGGAGGCGGTGTTGGTGACCTCCGGGTCAACCGAGCTGCGTTGGATGGGATTCAAGGGATGTTCGGAGCCCGAGGATGGAGGGCTTTAGGCTGCTTGCGGGTTCAGGGTCTTAGAGTTGAGGGTCGAGGGGGTGAATGTAGGGATTTGAAAAGTTGGGGCTTGTTCGAAATCAGTCCCACCTTGCACAACCTCAACCCCAGAGTCCTTCGATTCGACTTTTGCGACGCTGAACAAGATCCAACCATAACAAAGGGGTTTTCGGCCACTGAAGGGAGAGAGAGGGAGGGTGAGCTTAGGTATGGGGAGCTGGAGCTGCTTCAGCCACACCAGACTGAGGGAGCTGCTCGGCAAGGGCTGGAAGGGCAAGCAGGCTGCCATCGTCCCCTTGCGAAGAAGGTTTGTTAGTGGTTTGTTGCTTAAACTTTAAACATCTGTTTTTTGTTTACAGAGCAATGTGGCTCAAAAGGGGAGGTTTTAGGTTTGCAACCCGAAGCCCTAAACCCTGTCCAACAGCCACTGTCACCTCTGGTATTCGCGGTCATGCTGCCTCGGAAAGGAAAGTTGCTTGACAGGCCTTGCCACAGTGCTGGGGCTGTAGAGTAGGCCTTCGAGACAGGTCTTCTACGAATATCCTATACATAGGTTAGGGTTTGGGTCAGTTATAACCCGAAAGCTCTCTGAAAGGTCACTGAAGCTTTTCCATCTCTGAGCTGACTTGGCCTTTGCTCAGGAGGGCTTTGCCGTCTTCAAGCTGGAGCCAGGAGCACCGGTTGAGGGTTGAACTAAAGGGTATTAAGATTCGCCTCAAAGGCCGGGCCTTCAGCATTTGACATGTTGCGGTCGTGAAAGAGCACCAGCAACGGAACAAAAGCATTACGGGCAGTTTATATACTGTAATTGCGCAGCGACCACGCAGCGTGCCTCAAGCTAGCTCGCAGACAGCGCTCAAATCGTTGTTGTTCTGGATAAGCTTTATTAGAGTCACTTCTTCACCCTTCAGCCCATATATATATATATAAATATCTATCCACGCCGTTTAAGGTATGCACTTTCTGGGACCCTTCCCGCGGGGCCCAGCCCTTCACTGAAGCCTACCAAAAGACTGGCAAAGAGGCTCCTTCTATGGCTTGGGCGGTCAAGAATGCCATGTGGTCCGGGCATCCCCAAATGGTGATCTGTGCGTGCCCCTCGCCAGTGAGAGTTTGGGATTGGGTTTTGAACCGCAAATAGTGCTCAACAATGTTCAGGGGATTACAAAGGATGCCTTTGCTGGAAGGGGTATGTGTGAAGGGCTGCTGTGTTGTTCATCTTGACTTCATGCGAGGTCTTGCGCCTTCAACCCGCCCGTCGATGGCGCGGAAGACCACAACGCAGAAGGCGGGCTTTGGGGTTGGAGTATGACACTCTTCGTGCCCGACCTCTGCGTCACACGGTCGCCAAAGACCTTCAGCTCTAGGTGACCCCGGTATCGACTCTGGGCCCCCGGCATTCGGGCTCGGGTTTTCGTACATCTGAGACGAAAGGTTGAAATCCAGAAGCGTCGCAGAAAAATTGCTGATACGGAAGGGCAGTCCGCTGTTACGGTTCCAAAAGCAGACTTTCAAGAATATCGACGTCTTTGCACTTCACCGGCACGGAGGCGTCTACCCTGCCATTGGGGCCGACGGCGTGCCATTCGGATGAATGATTTCGGCTTGCCAAGTGCGGAGATTCGCCTCCAGGGCTGCCAGCTACTGCAGTTACTACCGTGCAAGGTGAAGGAGTGGATCGGTGCTACTTTACCAGGACAGGTCGCATCACCACCCCCGCCCCCTCAAACCCAACACCCTAAACCCTAAACCCTAAACCCTAAACCCTAAACCCTAAACCCTAAACCCTAAACCTCCTTGCCTGCTAAGAGGCCCCGCTACGGCTTCGCCGAAGCGGAGGTTCCACGGCTCTTCTGCCCACCGGACAGCCTGAAAGGCCCGGGAAAGGGGGTTTAGGGTTTAGGGTTTAGGGTTTAGGGTTTAGGGTTTAGGGTTTACTAAACCCCAGGTGTGGCTTTCGTTGAGCGGTGCATGGAGGGAGCTACGTAGGCTTGCGGGGGGCTCGGGACAGAGGCCTGGGGTCTAGGGTTGTTTCTGGGTAGGGTTTCGATGTTTTGGGGTGTTCTGGATGGTGATAGGGGCATCCTGCTTAGCATCTCATGGTTTTGTTGCCGACTTGTGCCTTAACGGAGCAAGAACTTCTGAGCTTCCCTGAATCCCTATAAGCCCTAAACTTCCTAAACTTTCAGCCCTGAACACGAGCAGGCTTTCTGGATGCCGCCCGGAAGTGCTCGCTCTCCATCCCTGAACCCTATAACCTCCTTTCCAAGTCCCTGAGCGACGCCGAGGTGGCTCGCAAGAGACAAAGCCTGCCCTTCCGCTCACCCTGCAAACCAGGCCCTTCCACCGTTGCTTTGGGTTGGGTTTTGGCCTCATAACATGCGCGTTCTGATGCTGAAGGCCTTATATGGAGGTTTAGGGTATGGGACTCTCTGAGTCAGGGTAGACACGGCTTGCTGGCAGGCCCATGCCCCTAAAACTAAGCCCGCAAGTTCTAGCCTCAACCTTGTGCTCGGGGTTGAGAGGCGATCGGCTTGTTGTGAAGGGGCGTAAACGCTTCCAAGGTGCACCCAAAGAGCCAAGACCTGGTGTTGGGGGTAGTTACGGGTAGTTCATTCCATAAAGCAATAACAGTAAGTGTAGGGCTTCAAATGCAGGCACTCATCAGGGCCCATACCCGCCATGCAGAGCCTACGGAGCTTGGCAGGCATGGTGCCGTGGTGCTGAAGCACCCCTGCGCCGAGGACGGTGCCTCAATGCAACTCCACTGAAGAGGATGATTTCATTGAAACTAGCCCGGGATAATTGCAAGACCCCTCTATCGGCAGCTGCCGGCTCTGAACGAAGGCGACCGTCATGTGTCGGGGCTGATGCTCACGGGGCTCGTCCTGGGGAGAAATCTCGAGCTGACTGGACTCTTTCTTCCAGAGTGGGGGTCGAGTGCTCAAGGTCTCCCACCTTTAGGATATTCTGCGACTTGGAGGGGGGGTTGCGAGCTCTTAAGGCTGGAGGGCCCTGAATGCGAAGACCAGCGTAGGTGGTCGCTGGCCCAAAGCGCCGGCTTGGACGCCAACTCCGCGTATTGCCACTTGGAGTGGATGGATCTTCGGGGTTTCTGGCATGGTTTGGGGCTCTGGGTTGGGTAAGCCGTCTTGGTGATAAGCCTGTTGCGCAAAGGGCTTCCGCCGAAAGGCCTTAGTTCAACCCAGGCGGGCAAGAAGCAAGCCCTGCATCCTGACCGTGCCCAGGCTACATCATCCATTGCATGTACTTCCCTGCGCCCTTGCGGCACCCGGCACTTCATGCACCTGTCAAAAGGGAGTTCTGAAATAATATTGTCCCCTTCTTTATAGTCTGACTCGACGGCCCCTGTAGTAAGGAATCCCCACACACACAACGAGGCACGTCCCAATTTATGTGGGTTTGAACCACCACCTCTTCGCAACCTACTCATGGGCTCAGGCTGGTTTATGGGGATGAAGATCTTATACCTAGACCTAGACATCCTCCTCGTCAGAGCACGGATGTATTTTTGGGGTCAGAGCAGCTGAACCTTCAAAAACAAATCGTGAGTGAGCAAGTAGACACTATAAAACTCCGACTCAGACCACCTGCATGGTGGCGAAGACGTCGGCGGGCCGCGTCGTTGGTTTCGTCCTCGGCTTCACGCCGCCCGCCGAGCCTGACACGTGCCTGAGCGGTTTTGTAGGGTTTTCAGAGCTGGCGGGAGCAGCCACGTTCTAATGCAGGAAGTTAGCAATGCGAATCCACCCGAAAGAACCTCCAAGCCGCAACCTCAACCCCCTAAAGCCAACACGAACGGGCTTGGTACTTGTTTGGATTTGCCTGTTGTGCTGTTTCGTAGTGGCTAGCGGAGTGCAATGCCCTAGCTACCCTTGACTCCCACCCCCCTTTGCCCACCCCCCACCCACCTCAGCACTCACAGAAACAAGGTTACGAAACTAGAGGGCCCTAAAATAGACCCCCAAGTAGTCCCTTGTGATACGGACCCCCATTAAGGTACCCTTAATTCCAGGTACTTCGCCTGGCAGATCGCCGTGGACAGCGAGTTCCGGCGCTGCCGGCTGGCGCTGACCATGCTGGAGGCCTCCCGCAAACTCAAAGTTCTTAACACCCCTAGGCCCTTAACCCTAGGCCCGCAATCCTCCTTCACCCAAAGCCGGCTAAGGGAACTCCGTCCCTGAGCAAGATGTTCGCAATCTGCTCCCCTTGTTGGTTTGGTTTTTGTTGAGGATCCAGAGAAACGGATAGCCCCCAAGTACAAACCCCCTGATCTAGAGCAGCCCCCCACAGAAGGTCACAGAGTGAGTTTATCTTCCCCACACCCTAAACTCCGGGTGGTCACAACAGAAACCCGACGTTCAGGCACTGCGCCAGCGCGTAGCCGCGCGCTTTGTGACCGCGTCGGCGACCTTGGCAAGCGCGACGCCGGCGCTGCTGGCCGGCCGCCCAATTCAGCGCGGGGCGCTGTAGACCCGAAAGCCAAAACCCTGATATGAGCCAGCATAGCCGCACCCCCCCCCCCCCGCCCACTCCCGCCCCTGTGGTTCATGGTGGGTTTTGGGTTCCCCCCCCCACCCCCGTGTTTCATGGTCTGTGGTTCATGGGTTTAGGGTATAGGGTTATAGGCTGCAGAGTTCAGGACTTTCGCTCTGACCCCCTTGGTTCATTGGTTCACGGTGGGTTTATATAGAGTTTAGGGTTCAAGGTTTGGTGTAATGGTAGGTTTACGTGCTGGGTTTACGGTTCAGGGTTAAAGCGGTTCAGGTTTCGGGTTTGCCCTTCTCCCCCTGTGGTTCATTGGTGAGTAGTTTAGGTTTGAAGGCTTTGGGGTTCAGGGTTTGGGGTTGAGCTTGCGGGTTTCTCTCTCCCCCCCCTGTGGTCCGTGGTGTTTTAGGGTTAACGGGCAGGGTTTGGGGGGGGTACCAGTGGGGGGAGGTTCGATTGCGCGGGCAGACAGAACCCCTACAAACCCCTTATAACCCCCCTCGCACCATACTTTGAGGCCTCCCTGGCCGCCGCAAATGACACCAGCCTCGAGAAGAAGGTTGGCTGGCTGCCGGAGCCTTGAGCTGCGAGTAGTTCAGTGGGGGTGTACGCAATGAGCCATGTGATTCCAATGCCACAGCCCGCAACCCAAAGTCCCAATGCAGCGCAATCCGGGTACCCCCACCAGTCCCCCCAAAGCCCCAAAAACTGCAATATCCGCAAACCCTCGAGCCCCTATAAGCAACTGCCTAGGAGGGCATGTTCCCAGCGACTTCGCCTGCTCCGCCAGAGACCCTGCACCCCGAAGCATTTCGTTTGAGGAACCTTACTGGTCCCCTAAACCCTACAAGTCCTAAACCCTAAATGCCTGGTTGGGTTTCAGGGTTTAAGTCTTCAAAAAAAATGCACGGGGCTGACAGTTTTTTTTTTGGGGGGGGGGTCAGGGTTGATGTGGATGGGGTCTTGTCTACTCTTTCGGCACCAAGCGTGTCAGCGACAAGTGCAGCAGGTAAAGGGCTGGGGTAGGTTTGGGGGCCCTATAAAAATGGCTGTATAAAGATTAGATAGGGGATTACGCGTAATAACAATTTAACAATGATGTTCATGTATGCAGTACTTTGGTTTTTGGTATGCAGTACTTTGGTTTTCTGATGCCGGGCACGAGAGGGAGAATGCTGTGCGGCCATGCACTTGCCTGCGTTTAGGGTTTAGTGTTTAGGCCCTGCAGCAAAGGGCACGCCCTAAACCCGACAGTGGGGCTGCAGCACACGCTAGCCCTATCCGAGTCCGAGATTAGGATGCCAGGGGCTTGAGCATTCAGCATTTAGGGGGCTTCGCCCCGAAAGACCAAAGAAGGTACGTGGTGGGGCCCCTGGGCCCGGAGCGGGAACCTGAGCGTGCAGGCCTGGGCTACAGAGTAGGAGACGTATTCCGACAGCTGCTTCAGATTTCCCCATTGCTTGTCTATCTGTAGTCTTGCATTGCTCTTTTGTCGTTTTATCCTTTTCCGATGTCACTGTCGCAACTTGCAAGTAACATTCGTAAGTCAATGAGCAAGCCATTTGCAGGACAGCATATGTTGTATTATGTGTATATATATATAGGTATGACAGACACGACATGGCCTGATGCTGCATAGGATCTGTGCCGGGCATCCGCCAGCCCAGCCCCTACGCCACGCGCGGCTCGCAGAGCGGCGCCGTGCTGCGAGTGCACCCCGTGGTGCCCAGCGGTTTAGGGGTTTGGGGTTAAGGGTTGATGTAGGGTTTGGGGTTTAGGGTCTTGCAGGGTTTGTAAGGGTGGGGTTTTGGGCCTTTGGGGGCCGGACTGCCAGGGTGGGAGTTGCGTGTGGCAGTGAACTGAAAGCCGCAGGTGTGGCCTGGGCACTTGAGCAAGCCACTCAGCCAAGCATTGTGCCTTGCCTGATGTATATTTCGGCTGTTGTTTTAGAAAGTTGTTGTTGTTGCTTTTATTAAAATCTAACTTAAACAACGCAGCATGAACTCCAAAACGGTTCTCCTCGCTTTGGAGCACAAAGGTTGAATGCTTATGAGGAGCAGGCCGGGCTCGGATCACTTGGGTGTCAGGACTTAGCATGCTGATTGGCTATTGGCTCTGTTTGATGAGGTCGTGTGCTCCGCCATCTAGGCTTTGGGCCCTCCTATACAACCTTTAACTGTCCCAAGCTCTCCCCATATATGCCCTGCTTGACTCACGGCACCCTAAACCGCAGGGATTTTGCATACTCCGCGCTGTCGTTCCACGGGAGCAGATCGAGGCGCAGGGGGTGAGCATAGGCTTGGCGGGCGCTCGCTGGGCATGGACTGAAAGGGTTTGCTACACTGTATTTGGAAATAACGTCGATAGACTTAGTTGGTGATCACTTGTGGTGACAAGGGACCATTGCAAGACATTCTGGGCAGTTGATTGGGGTACACAGGGCTTGCAGGCTTTCGAGTTCAGTTTGTGAGCTGCTTCTTAGGGCTTGCATTCATATCAGGGCTGCTAGGGTGTGTGTGGCTCAAAGGGATCAGGGTGCATCGCTTGTGGATGTTTCGGGGTTTAGGAGTTTCGGCGTCCGAGGCCTCAAACGTTTGGGAGGCTCGGGGCAGCTCAGCAATTCACTGCCTACATGTCGGCTTCGTAGTACTAATAGTAATCTTCATATTTAATACTTAGTTATATATACTGATAATATTCCATGGCCATGGCCTCAATGGAGCAGGTCAGAGCTCAAGGTGTTAGGGTTGTGGAAGGGTTTCGGGTTGCATGCACAAAAAAGAAGGGAAATCACACTGGGCCCATGGAAGCCTCAAGAACCCCCCATATGCCCTAAACCTCAAACGGTCCGACCCGGTTTTGGATAGGGTTGGGTTCGGATGTAGCGAGAGAGATCACAGTGCGACAGGCTTGCCACAAGTTCCTGGATGGCCAAGTGAAGTCAGTGAAGGAACCGCAAGGGGCCTCAGAGGGCGCGGGGGGGGGGGGCGGGGGGGAGGCTCAGGCTTTAAGGGATCAGAGCCCAGGGTGGTAGGGAGGCGTGTCATCAGGGTCTATGGTGGGAGCTGAAAATGTACAAAGTATGTCCCTTAAGCCCCTTTTTTGTCACACGAGGCTGTCATGGCGGCCTTGGACTATTCATGCCTCGCCCGGACCCGAAGACTAAGCAAGTCGAAGCCCTTAAACTCCTTCTTGCTTCTCTGCCTAAACCCCAAACCCTAAACCCGTTTCAGACCAAGGTCGCGAGTGGATGCTTCCTGCCGCCTGGTTACGGAGGCCGGGTCTTCGGCACTTCGCAGCATCTTCGCCGTGCACGAGGCCGAGCTTGCAGAAAGACTTTGGAGTTTAGGGCCCACAAAACCACTGGCAGTTTCCTGTGGAAGTGTACATCTCGGCGAATGCCCACATCGACACATTAACCTTGACAGTTTGGACTGCATCTGTGTCCGACTTGCGCAGGAAAGGTTGTTCTTCTTTGAAGGTTTGGCACGATTTGTTGGCGCTTGGCACTTGGCGCTTGGGTTTACACTTCTCGGACAGATGTTCAGCCCTGATCTACTGCCGCACGCAGCATTGCGGGTCCTGGCTTGTGCGGGGACAGGATGCCGACAGCCCCGTAGCGGAGCTCGCCACATCTCCGTTGATCACGCAGCGCCCCGGCTGTACTTGGGTCTGGCTTCAAGAGTTCTACTCTGTTTTGCAAAAGAGGTGGGCAGTGGAAACTTGTGGCGCAGGGGTCCACCTCGAATGTTGATTGGGCCGACTCTCACTCTCAATCCCCACCCTATCCTGCGTATGGTTTAGGGCGTATTCTTGGGTGACACGGACGTCTTGGGGTTGTAAGATTCAGGTACCCGTAACGTTGAGTCTTTCTTGTTTTTCCAAGAACTTTCTATGGCACGGTCCTTTGCATCCTGCCTCTCAGACGGCCTTGGTTCTGGGCTCAAACGATTCCTTTCTCACCCCGAAACCGTGAGAGACCCCGGAACTGGTCAGAAGTGCACTTTGCCTTGGGGGTGACTTCTTCTGGCGGGTTTAGAGTATAAAGTATAAAGTTTAGAGCCAGAGGCAGGACATAGCAGGCATAGCAGTTAAGAAGCTTCCATGCGAGCAAGGTTTGCGAGGCAGGTTCTGGCGGACGATGTGTACATCCACCAGACGCCGGTCTGCAAGAGCTTCAACAGGGGTATAGGTGTGAACATGTGAACATATTTGTTACTTGTTATTGCCCTCTCGAATCCTTAGCCACAAAACTTTAAAATTTCATAGGGCCCCCCAAACCTACTCCAGTCAACAACCCAGTCAAGGCCTTCCTTCAACAAACGTTGGTCACCAAGGATTGGGGCTTCAAGGCTTTTTCTGAGGCTCTTAGGTTGGGCTCTTCCCCCGTTTACTAGCAGTCCTTAGTCGCGATGATAATGGGGGGTACTAGAATCCCTGTTAATGACGGCTAGTATAAGCGGGAACATCCCAACTCTTAGGCAACTCTTAGGGCCTTAGGGGCTGACAAGCTTACATGGCCTTCAGAAAGATAGCCGAACTTAGTCGCGCTGCATCCAAAACACCCGAAGTTTGCAAGCTTGCGAAGAGCAGGTGTCAGTGTCAGTGTCACACAGACAGCCAGTCAGTGTGTGTGTGTGTGTGTGTGTGTGTGGCTGTGGCTGTGGCTGTGGCTGTGGCTGTGGCTGTGGCTGTGGCTGTGGCTGTGGCTGTGGCTGTGATTGTGGGCGTGGGCGTGGGCGTGGGTGTGGGTGTGCCCAGACACTTCCCATCATGTGCGACAACCCAAGAAATGAGGGGAAGGCCTAGGTGCATGTGTTGATATGTCTGCGCCAGTGTATCTGTTCTCTTTCTCTTTCTCTCTCTCTCTCTCTCTCTCTCGCTCGCTCGCTTTGCGAGCTCTTCTTACCTACTGGCATGTACCCACACATGTACACTATCTCTCTCTTTCTCTATATATATATATATATATATTTATATTGATATTCTCAAGTTCGGAGCCATACGCACACACAGCCACTGCGGGCATCCCCTAAAAGGTGAAATCCTCGCGAGCTGGCATCAGCAAAAAGCCCCCTGAATCCCAGGTCGAGGGTCAACCTTCAGACAGCCTTCAAGGGCGCGGGCTTCTCCTGGCATAGCCTCTCCGCCTGGAATCATTTCAATAGAAACAGCTTCCGAGGGAGGGGGCGACGCGATGCGCGCAGGACAGCAGGCAGCACAACACTCAAGACCACGTGCAGAGAGCACACATATAAATAAGAATGAGATAGAATGAGGATAATAATAATAAGAAGAATATTAATAATCATAAGTCAGACAAATTACAATGGTAGCACACCATGTTGCTGGTGGGCTTGCGAAGTTCGGGCTTCCTGGTTTCTGAAAGGACGACTGGGTGAAGACGACCGAAATGATAAGGATTGCCGCGGACATTCACGCATTTTCCCGAGAACAAGGTACCTCAAAACGCTTGCCCCCCCAAAAAAGAAAGCCCTACCTGAACACACGGGCCGGCCATCCTTGAGGAAAGAACTGCATGTGCTTGTTTTCTTGGTTTCATAGATCTGGCTTTCGCAATTTGGCAGACCAGGAGGGCGCATCCCTTCCTTGTGCGGGCGCAAGGGGCAACGAGCGAAAGAGACTGTTTCCACGCCTTTTGGGGTTGTTATAGGTGTTTCTTTAAGTGGGGTTTAGGGCTGAGGGCTTTGGATGATTCAGGAATGGGGTCAACAAAAGAAGCTGCGAAGGTGACTTCGAGACCTGGCACGCCGAGGACGCGCCGCGTGGGAGGGTTGGGATGCTTTCCCGGTGTTGCGCTAGTCATCCCTTCAGGAGGACCCAAAAAGCTGACTTTTCTTTGTCAAGCTCCGCACTGCACATGGCTTAGAATTCATATGGACACGGATCCCTCAGAGCTCAAAGCTCAGAGCTTGAGAAGATCCCAGGGCAACCTGTACAAAGCTCTTTGTGCGCGTGTACGTGCCCCCAAAAACTTGGCCGTGCGAGATGTCCAAGGCAATGTTCCAGCATGCATCCGTGGTTTCTACCACTGACTCTCAGCATTCGTCTGTCCTGTGAAATCCAACTTTGCTTTCCATCATGCTCGCCCATCCAAGCTTTCTTAACCGTTGCATGTGTTGTAGACTCAAGTACTTGTAGCACAAGCATGACAATGTCATTGCCCAAGACCCCTCAATCTCCAATCCGTTCATGTGAGAACACCTACCCATGATCAGCTGAGCCCTAAACGGCTGCCCCTGAAGCTCTGGGAGGATGGCATGCCCTGCCCTCGCAGTGCCTCAGTCGTGGTCTACTTGGACAAGAACGCCCGTTGGCCCAGTGGGTGTAGGGTTTTGTGGCGGAGCTTGCTGTAAGAGGGTTCGAGGTTTGGTGGTAACGCTGCTGCTGTAAAATGGGCTCACGGTCTAATCATGGTTTTGGTGCATGGATCCGAGCAACAAATCGACAACCGACTTGGGAGAAAGGTTCAGGCATTGAGGGGCGTAGCTTCAAATGTCGCGCAGATGTTGATGTATGCTAGCCGGAGTGAAAAGCAGAGGGCACTACCTGGACTCCCGAACGCAGTTCCTATGTGGGACCTCTAATGATATACTTCATATATACAGATGCTACCGCACATCTTATTGGTTTGCAGACGGAGTGCTTCATGTGGGTGCTTGGTGTGGACGCTTGGAGCAGCGAGCATTCATGAAGAAGCATAAGTTGGTTCGAATTTTGGGCTCTGTGGCAAACACCGGTGCTATGCCTTGCTGTGGGAGCCTAGCTAGGCCTGCCAAGCCACAAGTGACAACTCGAGTGCGGAATTCTGAAGTCATTGCTTGCTCTGCTCCCTTAGAACGGCGGAGGTAGAGAGCAACGGCGCATTGAGCCTTGGCAGTGCCTGTGCAAATGGACTCTGGGCTGAGGGAGCCTGAGGCTACGAGGTGCGGATAGAGGACAAGTCTGTTGAGGCTGAAGACACTTGTAGAGAGACCAGAAGGTGTAGATGTCCAAGAACACGCCGCATGTTCTTTTTCCCAAAGGAATCTCAGGACTTTCGACAGGAGGGTGGTTGGGTGTTGATGTAATTAAACTTAAACACCCAAAGCCGACACATCATCCGACCTCCTTGCCTCATAGAGTTCAAGCCGAGGATGGTTGTGCCTGGCTCGCACAAGAGCTTCCTTCGCTGCCGCGGTCGGCAGGAATCACTGCTTTCCTGAGTCAATGCCTTATATACTCCAATGCCTTGGAGTTCGGACCTGTTTTCACGAAGCACTTTGGTTCTCAGCATCGAGCTCTCTGTGCCCAGGGCACTAAACCCTAAACCCTAAACCCGGTCGATCAGCAATAATTATAGTGTGGCATTGGGAACCGCAATTCGCAGACTCTACACTTTCTGGCATCATGGCAAATAGTCTTCTCTAGTCTTTTCCTGTGGCTTTTATCTTCGAGAACCTCCTTCCAAGCCAGGACGGCGCAAACTGGGAGAAGTCCCTGCAATCACAGGCGCAGCTGAAAAAATGGCAGAAGCCGTTTCCCTTTTTGGGGCAAGTTGGTGGCACACAGCTTTTCCGCACACCTATGGTATCTAAGAAGAAGCAGCTCCGATGTCATACCCGCGGCGAGGAAGACCACAACAGAAGCAACTTCCCGTTTTCCAGAGAGAGTGTGGGGTGGAGAGCTTGGCGAGAGTTGAGCTGCTTGGAATCTAGAACCTGAAGTACCCCTATGTACTACACATGAAGTCTCCACCGGGTTTAATTGGAGTTTGCGATCCAACTTTCATGCGACAAGGAATAGAGCTTCTAGCTTACAGGCGTAAACGCCCCGTTGCGCAAGACCCCTAGAAGGAACCCTCCCCCCCCCCCCCAACCAAGCCAGAAAGAAGGTACCCCGATGTTGGGCACCCTCCCCAAAAGCCTTGTTCCAAACCGTTGCTAGAGTTCGTTTGCCTGCTCAGACATACGGCACGCCCGCGGATGAAGTCCCCAGCTCAGCTTCTCCCTCGGAAAATCACCCCACTCCCAAACTACGGAAAGCTTGGAAGCCCGGTGGCGCCCTTTTCCCATTTGTTGGTCATAAGGTTCCCTTATGAAGAAACCAACCCCCCAAAAACGGGTACCCTTATTGAAATATGGCTACTGGGCTACCAAGAAGGTCTTGGCAGCTCAGAGGTTGTTAAGGTCCAGGGTGGCCATCAAGAACTGTGGGCACAGGGCGTTTCGTGGTACGAGGCTTGGCAGGTGATGTTGCGAATGCTAAGTGGTCGGAGGTGCTTCGTTCGGCATGCTGGTGGTATTTCATCGTTCAGCTGAGGTTGCTCTAGAGTTCCATTACGATGCCTCATGTAGCAGTCCTGTGTGATTGAAGTCGTAGAGGGCTTTTTCACTCCTCGGCTTCGGGCGTTAGGGCTTCGGTATTGGGCCGCACGTCTCAATGTGGAATCCGCAGAATGAAGGGCAACTGCCTGTGGAACATCAACAGACGAAATAAAGCTCTTCAAAAAAGAGAACATCCTTTTCTTGCAGGGGGGCCGGAGTCGACAGTGTTTGGGGAGAGGGAGGGTACCCGATCAACCCACCAACGAACTCCCATTCGTGGGCTGCTTTTCAGGACATCCGGGCGCAAGCAGATAAGCATGGCATCCAGCACTGTGTGGGCGAAGCCGGCGACGTGCCTCATCTAACATGGGGGCCTTAATAATAATTGGAGCAGGGTTTTGAGGGTTGTAAGCGTATAATAGAATAGGGACCACAAGGGAACACTATTAGTAATTTTGTCCGACCCCTAGATTACAGTCCTGGTGTTGGGATCGTTGTGTGGAGGTTGAGGTTTTTTTTTGTGGTTCTGGCTGAGTCGATTTGCAGGAACCTGATGCAAAAACTTACGAACCCTGGAGCCGTGTTTTGTTGTGGGGTATTGAATTCTTTCCAACCACTTCGAAGAATATTAGCCAACCCTGCACCAAAAGATACGGCTTTTGGTTCCTACTTCAGGTGTGGCAAGCACGAGTTTGGATGTTTTGAACTGGTGACCGTTCGGAATTCTTCAGACTTCAGTGGTGTTTGGGGCGCAGAGTTGGGTTTACTGTGGTTCTGCCAATTCTGCAAAAGCGCTTCGGCATTTCCGCAGAGCGCTTTGGGGTGGATCTGGGTCCGCAGATTGTGCTTCTGGATGCCAGCTGCCCTTGTCTCTCTGTCGGTTCCTTCAAAGACTTTGGGCGGTGCTTTCGATGACGACAAAAACCTCCAAGAGCAAGTCGACCGACCAAACCTCACAGATAATACAGCTACATATATATATATATATATATATATCATATATATATATACAGATACGTATATATCGTTGGACCTGCTTTTTTATGTAACCCCCCACCCCCCAGGCCGACGAGACGAGGACCCTGAATAAAAAAATAATAAACAGTGGGGCAGGGAAGGGGTCAGGAGATTGAACCAGATCTCAAACTAAGAACTTGGACCTCAAAACCAGTAAAAAACAGTTACGGCCCGAAAACTCTACTTTATAGCAAACCCCCAAAACAAAGGGCCAAGATCCTGAATAGCCGAAAAACTTTTCATAATAGCGTCCCCCGAGAATATTGCGGGTGCAGCAACATTATATTTTTCTATATTTGTATATGTATTTTAATATAAACAATATATACATATACATATACATATACATACACATACATACATACATACATATAGAGTAGGGTAAAGCCCAAGCCCTTGTTATTTCTTCAACAAGCCGCCGCTCCTCCCGGGAAGCGGACCAGAGTCTCCAAATCGCCGAGTCCAGGTCCTGATCTTTGATTCGAACCTGTTGCATGCATCGTGCGGGAACCGATCACCATGGAGCAGGAGGAGCCGGGACACACCGGTGTAGGGGATGGTTTTTTCAGAGTCATTCCAGGTGGACCCGCTTGGGATAGGGGCACCCTTTCTTGAGGGTTCCTTTATTCAGAAGGATCATCGTATCTTGGGCCGCATCACGGGCACCCCCCCCCCCCCCCCCTCCCAATTTTGGAAAATACCCATTCTTGGAGTGCAGTGACTTGAGGCTTGGGTTCTATGGAAGAGAGTATACCAGATCAAGGCAAGCAAAACATGGTACTTAGATGTTGCATAGAGGCCGCTGATACAACCAAGTGATGTCTAACCCCGGATCCGTGAACTTGGACGCAGAGCTGGTAGTCTTGGAAGGAATCTGAACTCTGCCCAAAGAAGTCTGTCAAAGAGACTGTGTGTGGTGTAAGATGTTAAAGTGTCAAGTTTAAGGTTCGGATGCTTTCGGCTCTGTGCGGCTTGCGTGTAATCTCCTTAAGAGGCTTTGTTGCGGGGGGAGGGGGAGGGGGGAGGAGGGGAATGAAAAGACGTCTTGAGGATTTGAGATTCTCGCTATACTTACCCTAAACCCGAAACCCTAAACCCAAAACCCAAAAGCAACTTAATTCTGGAAGCACCGGCTCTGACGGTGTTCTGTGCTCCACACGCGGGGCCCCTCCGAATCCGAAACCTGGGCCTGACAAGAAATCTCTTCGTCGCCTTCAACTCCTGGGAGAACCGGCTGCAGGCGCCCTTCTATTCCGAGGCCCGCGCTGACTTGCACGAAACATGCCAGAATGACCTCTCGAATGATGCATAGAGAGTCTTCCGGATCTCTGCGCCCGAATTATGGTGTCAGAGTGTATAGGCTCTTGGGCTGCAAATTTTCGAAGTTGCAGAATCAACTTGATGCGCCTGGCAACACGCAGGTCCCGCGTCCTGAGCACGTGGCACACCGCGAGCGCCTGACGCGGTTCGGGGCCACCGAGGGCTGAGCGAAGCAGATTCAGGGTAGTCTAGGGAATCTATAGAGCTTGTAAGGGGTTCCAGCCCTTGTTTACAGGGCTAACGGCTCACTGGATATGTTTAGGGTTTGTGATGCGTGCAAGCGACACTTGGTCGCTCCGCTAGGGTTCATGAACGGTACATAGGCCATTATAGGCCAGGTTTAGTCGCCGCCTGCAAAAGTGAGCTCGGAAGGGCGCGGGCGAAAAGAAGGCAAGCTCACTCAACAATTCCTGTGCTGTCGCAGCGGGCACACGCGAGAGCACGCGGATTCGGCTCTGTGTTGCCATGGCCCTCGGCGATGGCAATGTTGCTTGTAATTAAGACAACAAGCAAGAAGAGCATGAATAAGGAAGGGAGCAGAAGATCTAGCGTGGATGCATATCGCAAGTAGATTGGCTGGTGTGACTATGCCTGTGTTTGCTAAATGTGTCGCAAATGTGCCGCTGGCCAGGTTTTATAACGTGTTTATATCATGGTTACTACGATAAAGGTGCCAATTGCAGTGTAGCCTGTACCGGAACCAACGAATGTACCGTTGCGACGTGGTGAGAATGATCCACCTGGATGTGTTACGTTATGATGGTTAGTTCCTCTTTTGTTTGCTTATGTACAAGGTGCGTCGAGTGTGTACCACAGTGCTTATGTGGCTGAGAAGCGCATTGTGGTGTGGGATATGTGGCCAAGTTTTGTTTGAGGTTCAGGGTGTATACGCGCCACGCTCAATGTTCAAGTTAGACAGCTTCCTCTTAAGATTCCAATGTTCAAGCTAGACAGCCTTTTTTCTTAAGATGCCCTTGAGATGGTGGAGGGTCGAGCATCCCTACACCCTAAACAGCCCTAAAAAACCCTAGCGGCCCTAGAGTCCTCCACACAGCGAAGTTCGACATGCTCGATGATCGCGCAGCTGGCTCATGCGCTAACATTTTTCTACACAGGAACAAGGCGAAGCACTCATCGCAAGCATGCAACGGTCAACGATGTGATTGGGGGTGGAGGAGTCCCTTGCAACACCAGCTTCTTTCAAGAGAGAGCCAAATTGCTGCACCTTGCATAAAGACTTCTTGCAGCCCACATCGCCGCACGGAGAGCCTTGAACCACCGCCCTGGCCTTCTCAGTCGATAGCATTCAGATTTGACCCACTCACTTGTGGCATCCTTTGTATAGCTCGCAGCCATGAGCTCCAGGTGCGTGGGGTGGGAGGGGGGGGGAGGGGGGGGAAGAGCTGGTTCTTGTGCCATCTTCGGCCCACGTCTCGTAAGGCGCTAGGAAGCCCGGTGGTGCCCTTTTTTCGTTTATCTTGGGGGTCCTGGTGCGCAGAACTATACTAGTATACTCTTTTGGAGTATGTTTGCTGTGCCCTAAACCCGCAAACCGCAAAAAAACCCCAAGGCCGGATGATCGTAAGGCTTGCTGCAGCTCTTCGAAATCTTCATTGTGATGATGGTGATTGTTGCTCTGCTATGGTCATGGTGCTGCTTTCATTGATGGTGCTGGCGATGACTAATGATTCATATTCCCATTATCCTCTCGCTGTGGCAGTTCTCGTGGTCCAAGTTATCCTAAGCCTGGCATCGGGTTTACAAGTTATCCTAAGCCTGGCATCGGGTTTACGCAGGAATCGAGCTTAATGCACTTGCGGGGCTGCAAGGCAGAGCTTCGTTAAACAGTATGCAACATTATAGCGACTGCACATATGTTCTCCCAGATACAAGATGCATTTGCACGTACCTAATGTGCTGGGCAGGGCTTGGGGGAGAGATCGCCGGCGAGAGAAGCACACTCAGCAAGAACTCGAAGACAAGAGGGGTAAGGCCCTGGGTTGGCACTTTACGCTTTGATTTGCCATGGTGGAAGTACGTCACTCCGGCCAAGCCGCGACGTCTGCGGATGAGAAACTGGACCTCATCCTCCGTCGGTTGGACGAGACCTCGCCTGCAACCAAGAGTGTTTTGGAAGCCATCGCCTGTCAGCTTTGTCAGCTCAACCTTGCAAACCTAGACGAGCCCAAGCAATTATGTGCAGAGCCCCGCTATCTGAAACATGTTCCTTCCAGTGGGTCATGTGAGGTGTTGGCTCTAGAACCCCAAAGGTCCAAAAACCACGGGCTCTCTTGTGGTCGACTCAAACGTCTCTGCCATTGCTGTTTGGGTTAAACTTCCAGCTCACAAGCCTGAACCAGTAAAATGAGGGCATCTTAGCAGGCACTTGGGTCCCACGGTTACCCCCGATTCTTGACCAACGAACCCCAGACTGTTTTTCGGTGGGCCAATTTAGGGAAGCTTCCCGAAACCCTGGCTCGAAGTTGGGAGCCACCTCGAGCCCCTCATGGGGGTTTACGCACATAAGGGGACCCCCAACATACACCCCTAAAAGGTGGGGGCTTCCCTTACAAGCACCCCCATAAGGTGCCCCGAATTTCGGAAGCCCGCATACGGACCTTGAAGCCCCCAAAGGCTGAGATCCCAGAACGGAGCCGCAAGTTCCGCGCCCAGGATTTTCACCTGCAGAAGCAGCAGCTGGATGTGCTGCCACTGGGCCAGTACTTCTTGGGCTCCTTCTACATCTCCGAGAAGTAACAAGACCCGTCATCATAATATAAAATGGCAAAATGCTTCATGAAGCAGCAAGAATCCCTATCCCCGAAGTGCCGGCCGACCCCAAAGCTTTCCGGGGCCCTGGGCCGCACCAAGCAAAAAAGCCGATTAACAAACCACAAAAAGTCGAACCCGCCCGAATCATTCATTTCGTATAGAGCCCTACAGAGCCTCGACACATAAGAATCTCACACACACAAACACACCACAGTCCTCTAAACCAAGATTGCCCCCCCCCTTCCCCCCCCCCTTCCCCCTCCTCCCCTCCCCTTCCCTTCCCTCCCCTCCCCAGCTGGCTGACTAAGAATCTTGTACAAGGGCGTCCCATTTTGAACAACAACAACAACAACAACACCAAACGCTAGACGACTGTTTGGGGCTCTTTAGGCTCCTTCTTTTGGAGCCGAGGCTCTCGTCGCTCAAGCCTCTGGTGGCCTTGCTGAGTAGCCCACAGCTCACCTCCGCTGTGGCAGTGTCTGGGCTGAGACTTCATAGGGTTGACGGTTCTGGGACTGAGAGGGCTTAGGGTTCAGATATGTTTGAATGCTTAGTTCGTGTTTATTGCGATGGCTGAGCCTTCTCGGGTCGAAGGTTCGGGGGGGGGGAGGGGGGGGAAGCCTCACGAAACGAAAGGTTTGGGAGGGGTTTGTCTCGAAGATGCTGACGCGACTGGTTTGAGGGAGGCAAAGGTTGTTCCACCTCGTCTGTGTATGGACTGCGCAAGCTACATCTCATTTCGCAAGCCTAGGCATGTAGACGTTTCTTAGATTCTTAGGGCTCTGGGTTCATGAACAGTCCTCAGGGTTAAGGACTATAGGACTCAGGGCTATTGCAGAAGGGAAACCCTGGAGGCCAGAATGTTGGGAATGTTGGGGCCGAGCCGAGGAGAAATCGGCAGCCTCGGCATTCCTGCATTCCAATGTGGCCTTTGGAGGCACGAGACATGGCCTCGTGTGCTGAATGAGCTGGGCAAGGCTTCTATTCGAATAGTGTGTTTCTGATAACTAGGGAACCTTGGGGTTAGATACCCCCTTGAACCCCCCTCCCGTAACCCTATACGTTTCTGTGCCGTGAGCTGTGGGCTTGCTGTGCCCTTGGTCACACCTGCTCCTGTGAGAGTTTCTTCAGACGTACAGTCCCGTCCTCACTGCGACGGAAGGCTCCAACCAGTGCATGGAGTGTAGAGTTGGGGGCTTTGCCATATGCTTTGCTCTTCGTGTGGCAGTTGCAGTTGCGTATCATTTCATGTGGCTTGTGCCGGTGACTCATATTGACGTGTGATGCTTTAGGAGTTCCCGGGGCCCACGAGAACAAGCGAAGTTTGGTTTGGACTGTAGCGCAACAATGGCCTCATTTGAGCCCAAGAATAATCGAGTGATAGTATCTTGCAATTTTAACTAATGCATAGTCGTAATAGCATGATAGTATGCCACCAGAACAACTAGGTAGTACTGTAGCATTGTAAGAACACAATAACTTATGATGTACGAATGCCGTATAGTGGCACAGTAGCATACAGTTCAATGGTATCATAGTAAAGTGGTGCCATAGTATACTCACGAATAAAATAATCGTAGATTTATAATGGTAAAGTAAGTTATTAAGTATCTAGTGATACAGTAATACAGCAATATGACTCTACGCTAATATTGTCACAAAATCATAGTCTAAGACATAGCAATGTAACAACATACCAAAAAGTAACTGAATTGCCATCGAACAGTACACTACTAAACATGATACTGCCATACTACTGTGCTAGTATAAATGCAACATATCAGACAATGTTGTAATACTATAGTACAATATAGTTCCATGATAAGCAATATCATACAGTGTCATGTCATTTAAAGATGCAAGAACTTAAGATTTAGAAGAGTTCAATATTCTCATCTTTATAAGAATATACGAATACACTTCAGCAACACACTACACTGTGCTTATTGTGCTGCCGCAGGCTCGCCTTTCCGAGATGGCCGACGAGACAGTGGAGGCAGGGGACATCGGGCATCGGGGCTTGCCTTCGGATTTCCCTTTGTGGGCACGAGTCACGAAGGAGAGCCGGATGCCTGGTCTGTACCAGTGCTGCACCACCCTGTCCTGCCCAAAAGCCGAATGTGGCAGGGAGCGATGAGCACTCGATCATCTTCGCCAGGTGGGGCTACAGTCTAAGACCTTTTGGCAGTGCAGGTGGAGCTGCATCTGTGTAGCGACAGTCTAGGGTCTGAGGTTGCACAAGTTTGGATGGCGAAAGGGTTGAGATTCCAACATCATATCGTAGTGACGGTTCAGGAACGCTGTGCGCAGACACCGTAAGATAGCAACAAGCGTAGGAGTTTTCCTGCACTGAGAAGTGAGCTTGCTGTGGCCAAATCCCGAACCTCAGAATTCATGTGGTACTCTGAAATGTGTGACATCCAGCAAGTTTGCTGAATCTGCAGCAGTGAGCACTGCAGTTTTCAGCCAGACATGGCGCTGAGCAAAGCCCGGTTCCCACAGGCATATCGACTTTGGGCGGGGGGGGGGGGGAGCTGGGATAGCGTTGAAGGGAAGAAGGAAGAAGATGTTAGGAGTGTGGGATGTTCGGGAAGCAGGGCTACAGGGGTTTAGGATCAGGATTAGGGTCCATGCGTCACAGAAGGGTGGGGGAGAGGGGGGGGGGGGGTGGCTGTCGGTCTGGCAGCTGTGATACGTCCAGCACACCTTTTCAAGTAACTGACCACAAGGTCAGAAGACCTCGACGACTGCTTCGTGGCTTCAATCCAGCGCATGCGTAGCCTGAACAGCTGTGGGACGTTCTGCATACGACTAGCAATGGCAAGAACACATCAAGACCGACAATAACCCACGACAGCAGCAACAACAACCACCGCCACCACCAGCACCACCAGCACCACCAGCACCACCAGCACCAACCAACAACTACCAGCAGCAAACAAGCAAATAAACACATAAAACAAGCAAACCGCGGCGCGGCCGGCGGCAGCAACAAAAGCAGCAACAGCACCAGCAGCAACGACACAGCAACATCAACAGCGGCGGCGGCGGCAGCAGCAGCAGCCGCCGCCGCAGCAGCAGAGCAGCATCCGCAGTCGCAGTTACGGTCGCTCCCAAACATTCCAATTATTCCCATAATTCTAAGCGATGCTTTTCACGTGTTCCTATCAGAAGAACCCGAAGACAGCATCCTACGACCCTCTTGTACTCAGAGGGACATGAATCCTTTCAACTGCTCCCGGAAGGCCACACAAACAGCAACAGCCTTCCCAGACCCACGCCAAGGCCCAGGCCACATTGCCTCGGAGTCCTACAGGCCGGATTCGGGCTTCCAGCAGGGTTCAAGCATTAGGTTTCTTGGGTTTGGAAGCTCAGGCGCTTCGGTTCCAAGATTAAGAGGGGTGGGGAGAGCGGAAAGAAGAGAGTGCAGTGGTATGATCCTGCGGCCAGGGCAGCGAATCAGAGACCTCACGTGAAACACAGCCACTGGGCCGGGAAGCTGCTGGGAGTGCGTGGCTTCGGTTTCAGGATCGGAGCCCCTCAATGAGGAAAGGCACCTGTTTGGTCAGCAACCTCAGTTTCTGATGATGACACCAATGTTGGCTTTGAGCTTCGACAGGGTTCGGGTCGAGGACTGCCAGTGGTACCCTTACGATGCTCTCTTTCTTTTAGGCCTTTTCGGGCGGCTAGGCCGCCTCTAACAAGACTGCGCAACCAAAGAAGAGGAGGCTCTTCTTTCCAGGGTTGCTAGGGGAACCTGGCCTGGGGTAGCTGAAAGCTAGGTTCAGATTCACTTACATGCAGCCGTGTGGCCTGCTTTTGGCCAGAGCTTGTCGGGGAAGAATGCAAGCCCGCCGACGGTGGTATATTGTGCAGCAGGCATCAGGGGAGCATCCTCACAGATATCTTCATGCCTTTCCGTACCTTAACATACTGATGTCCAGATGTCGGCACCGATAGCGTGCCAGCTTGCTCTACCATCTCAGCAGACGGATGGTCAACGGAAGGCCCATAGTAGATCAGCCTGGCCTCAAGTAAATATAGCAAGGTTCCATGTCTTTTTGGTCCGGTATGTAACTTGGGATTTTCCAGGTTGGTCAATCCGACATGTCCTGAGACCCAGTGGCGCAAACTAACTCAGCAAGGAGGTTATTACGGCTGGATTTAAAGGCTGGAGGCTGAGCCCATGCGCCCAGGTGTGAGCAACTCGCGGCCGGTGAACCACACACCCTCCCTGGATGTGGACAAATGGACCCGGCAGCCACTCTTCTTCACGGTCTTGGGCTTGATCCTTTGCGTTGGTGCGGAGCAGGGTCGGCTTGTCATTGCCCTGCACGTCACAGGCTCGCTCCCACCCCTCCTCCTTGCCTCCCTCCTTGCCTCCCTCCTTACCTCCCCTCCCAGACTTCCGCTCCCCCTCTCCCCCTCCCTCCTTCTTTGTCTCTATCTCTTTCTGTCAGACTCAAGGCTCAAAGACATGCAGATGCACTCAGAAAGTGGTGGATCTGTGCGGAAGTATTCGGCAACACCAAACATCAAGGACCGGCGATGCATGAGATTGGATCGTACCACATCGGTTCTTGGAAAGAGGAGCAGATGGAACAGTGTCTAGTTTCCTGCAATTTTAGAAGAGCCAAGCTTCAACTTCATTAGTGCGTGGCACCTACCAGCCGTGCGCCTGCGATCTTGCAAGAGTCCAGTCTGCAAGCTTTGAAGGTTCATCTTTACGTGTTGTAACCTTCTTCATCTTCATGCGCACCGCAGGCCCTCAAACGGTGCATGCGCGCTCCGCAAGCATGTCCTTGTATACGTACCTCCCCGATGGACGAAGCTTTGGTCCTTGCAGGAGATGGACTCTGCATTTCTTGCTGCTCTGGAAGCTCCTGTTCTCAGCTCTTTGCAGAACTCCGATCAAGACAGCGCCTGGCAACGCACAGGTTTGGAAGCATGCGTTGAGATAGCGGGGGGTGCGGGGGGGGGGACCTCACCGTCAGGGCCAAAGGACAAAGTATTCGGCAAGTTCTGGACCGTGGCCTCTTCGTTTCTCACTCGCTCTTTCTTCCTCACTCGTTCATAATCAAGCACCCTCGAAGTATTGGGATGTGCTCATATAAAGTTTGTGGGCTTGCTATGAGGGCCCTTGCAAGCTGTACCTTGTAAATACATTTCCTATCAAAGGCGATGCTTTCGTTGTCCTTTTAAGAAGAACGCTTCTCTGCATGCCCTTAAACATCTTCCTTTGAGCAAATTAGAAGCTAACTGTTGGGATGCAGGCCCCTTACAAGCGTCACCGTTCACATAACATGTCCTCTGAAGACTCCTGTCATGTCCGATATCCTGTGCAGTACTTTGCAGGAGATTACATGTTAAATCCTTTGGGCGTATATGGCTTCTTCAAACCACAATCGCGAATCCAATCGTTCATATGAAGGCTTCCCTTTCAGCGGGCCTATCGTTGGAGGCAATTGCCCTCGTACATGATAACTTTTCGAGCGAGTTGCTACTTGCTTATCGCCAGCCACAACCTCACAGTTTCCATGGAAGGTGTTAGGTTCAGAGCTAGAGTCTATCTGACAAAGCCGCCAAGTAAGCCTTGATCCATTCCATATTCCATGGGCTGGGGAGGGGGTAGCTAAGTCCAAGCTATAGTCTCCCAAGGCGGCAAGTATAGCAGCGCAGATGAGCTGCCACCACAGGGGGTGGTGCCCAACGGCCGCGTTTCACGTCGCTGGGCCGCACTGGTGTCCTAAGGCTGACCTTGAACCCGGAAGGTGCAAAAAGGTCTCGCAGGTGAGCCTTGGGATCTTTGGGGGTCAGTGGGGGATAGAAGTTGAGTTTGGGGTTAAGAAGGGCTTAAGCGGCTTACGCCGGCACTAAGATGTGGGGCTTATGGGGGTGAAGAATTCATGTTTAACCCCTGCCTTCAGCTCCAAGGACGGCATGTCGTCCCTGAGCCCTCCGCTCTCCCCGGCAAGCTTCATGAGGCGGGGGGGAGAGGGGCTCATGAGCGATTACGAGCGTCGAAGGCTGCGTCCTCGCATGCATGGCCCGGAAAAATCACAAAACTGCCGGGATTCTGGCGACTAGAGCCACTATATAGAGTTCGGGCCAGCTTGGGGGGGAGTCGAACATTTCTCGCAATTCGGCACGCGTCTGAGTACTCCAACCTTAACTCTACTATATACTATACTCTACTAGACCTCGACTCGACCACGCTCCCAGGATTTTGGATTGGCAGTTTTTTGGTGTCGAGGGAAGCCGTGCAGGCTCCAGAGGAGGACGATGACGATGACTATGTGCCGCCAAGAAGAGACATCCAGCTGACGTAATATAGGGGATCGAACATATAGTGTTCCCCTATGGTCCCTATGTACTTATATTCTATAATAACCCCCCAAAACCCTATTCTAACTAGGGGGGTCGAGTTGAACCCTATAAGCCCCAGATGTCGAAACCCTTTAATTAAGCCTTTCTCCCTGGAAGTGCAGAGATGCAGTGCTTCGACTAGCAAGCCTGGCCAAAGCCGAAGTCTCAAATCCTACCTCAGTTTTAGGGTTTAGGGTTCAGGCGAGGACTCACGCAAGCCTGCTGCAAAAGGGTTTAGGGTTTAGGGCTGGGGTGCTGGCAGTCATCAAGTCCGGTTGCACAAAAGGGTTAGGGTGTAGGGTTCAGGGTCCTGCCGGGGCAGTCTCGACTGTGGCTGCGGTTAATCGTAATGCGCGTGCTTCATAATCACATTTCCGGTTACATGATTGCCATCATCGTTTCTCATGGTCGCACCACTACTTCCATACAGCTATTCTTGCAAACGGTTGGTACTCAGTTCCGTTATTCATTGCCATTCTGCTTTTAAGGGTGCCTTTGTGGCGGCCTTAAGGATGCCACGGCTGCGAGCGCAAGACTGGGCATCAACATGCCCCCGGCCCCGAGCGCCTCGATACCGGTGGGGGACCTTACCAGAATGACGCTAGGTTTCGATTGGCATGCTCTTAGCTCTTGTGTAGGGGTGCGAAGAAGAGTTTACACACACACACATATACTAAGATATTTATTTATATAATGTGTATATATATATATGCATTTTTTTCGCTATGCGTGCTTGTAGCCTTCTGTTTGGGGTTCCCGTCTGGCTTGTCTGGAGAGCACAGAGGTCTCAAAACGGCATCCTCGACAAACTGGTCACGGCGGAAGACGTGGCTGCTCACGACATCGGCTGTCGTGTAGCTGCAGCTTTTCCCAGGGTGCTCTATTTTACCCTCATTCTGCTGCCAATCCCGGCCTTCATCGGGACCGAAATCGCAATCCGGCACTTCTCGCCGGGCGTGGACAGCGTCCATCCCAAAACCATCGGCTACAACTTCTACCTTGGTGCCATTGTTGTTCACTGCTGTGCCGCCGCCCTTGGCATGCATCTGCTCAGACCCTTGGACTGGCACACAAGAGCTCCCCACGTGCTCCGCTATGCCGTGAGGTATATCACAGCGTAGTGTAGGGACCTTGATATGCAGTTATATATAGGGTCATACGGGAATATATAGTCGTCCGGATGCTACAGAAAACCGCAAGCCGCATGCCCTGTGTTCCTCTTGAAGCCGGCCCAGCCGCCAAAGGAACCTCTCTTTGCTCTGGGGAACTCCGCGTGGCCATTGACAAGTTGCATGCGTGCTTGGCCTTGAATAATGGAGACCCACTAAGGTGTTCCGTTTCAAGGAAGTTGTGTGTATCTAAAGGCTAACCTATTTCGAGTCACAGCACTGCACGGAGGATGAGGTCCCGAATTTCAGGATCCCAACCACCACCATGCGGCAACCCTCAAAAACTACGCAACAAAGCCCCGTTTTTAAACCCCCAAAGCTTAAACCCTAAAGCCCAAAACTCACCGCCTATGCCTCTCACCCCATGTACCACACCAGGGACCAGGGAGACAAGGCCTGGGCTAAAGACGTGTGGTGATCTTGCTCCCTACTTCTCGCCATCGGTTTGGTCTGGGGTGCAGTGAGTCTTGTTGCGTGGGTATCATTGTGCATTGTTGAGTTGATGAAGTTTGCCCTGAAGAACCCTGCAAGCGAAAAACCTGGTCCCTGTGCACCCCAAAACCTCCTGAAAGCCCTGTAGAAGAACCCTAAGCCCTAAACCCTAAACCCTAAACCCTAGCCATTGACACCACCCATGGACTCTCGAGGTTTGTCGAGAACTCCAAAGTGCCACCTGGCCGCCACTGCCATGGTTCGGGTTTGGGCACTTTTTGTTGTAGGTTCTTTGTAAGAGTGTAGTTTGTTTTTTGTTTTTTTTTTTTTTTTTTTTTTTTTTTTTTTTTTTTTTTTTTTGGGGGGGGGGTCGTTTCCTTTAGGAAACTCAACAGCGCAAACAAGGTACCTCATTAAACTAAATTCCCATGTCTTGTGATTGCCGGGCTTCCTTGCGATGCACAGGTGGTCTGACGTGTCACGCCGTTTGCGGAGGCAGCTTTTCGTGGCATGGATCTTCTCAGCACCTCGCATGCCAAGATCCCCTAAACCCTGGAACTGGAACCCCATAAATCTTAAACTTCCAAAACTTGGAACTCCACCCCTTCCCCCCCCCCCCCCCCCCCCTTTGCTTGTCGAACAATGGGAAGTTTCATTGTCCCGGCCTCACCTGGACAACCCCAACAGCGGCGCCGTGTGGGCTAAAGGGGCTTAGGGGGGATATATATATATATATATGCTCACCCCCCCCCCCCATGATCTAGGTCGAAAGGCCTTTCGGGCCCATCGAAGCGAAATTTAAACCTAAGTCGGAATGAAAATTAAAAGGCCACTGGCCTCATTCGTAGTAAAATTTTTTTAGAAATCTAAATTTGCCAATTAAAAGCCGCACCCTATGAAATCCTCTTCTGGGGCCTGCCTGTCCGTAACAAAATCTCACAAGAGCTTTATATGCAGAGGTTACAGCCTCAGAAATCCTCATCTGGGCTTCCTTCCTATTTTATTGAGAAAATGCTTCTACATAAGAAGCCCACACCCTACGAAAAGAATTCTATACTTAAAGGCCACACCCTATGAAATCCTCTTCTGGGCCCTCTTAATGAAATTTCAGTAGACTTGTGTCTGATAAAGCCACAGCTTCGTTCGTAATTAACCCAAGTAAAAAAACATATTAAGAGGCCCAGCCCCAAGACATCCTCTTCTAAGCCTCATTGATTAATACCTATTTAGAACATTTTTGTTTTTCCCACACACTGTGAAATCTTTCGCTGGCCCCATTCGTAATGAAACGCAATTTGATTTCATATTGTAAGCCCACACCCTAAGAAATCCTCTTCTGGGCTTCGTTCGTAATTGAACCCAAGTAAAGCAAGTGTATATTCAGAGGCCAACCCCAGGACATCCTCCTCGCAATGAAACCGAGTTAGAATTCTATATTGCAGACCATACCCTATGAAATCCCTTTCTGGCCCCTATTTGTAATGAAGATTAATTAGAATTCTGTATTACAAAGCCACACGCCAAGAAATCCTCATTAGACCTTCGTTTGTAATTAGACTTATTTTCGATTTGCCAAGATGCTTGTATTAAAAAAAAACCACACCATTCTGGGGCCTGTTCGTAACAGAATCTCGTAAGAAGTTTATAATTCTAGGTAAGAAGCCCACACACTAAGAAGTTCTGACCTAGGCTAGGTTCGTATGTAACTCTTGGACAGAAATTTATATCATGAGCCCCCATTCGTATTTGAATGTACTTACAATTCCATATTTAACCGCTAGACCCTATGAAATCCTCTTCTGGTGCCTATTAGTGAAATGTCAATAGACTTGTATATGATAAAGCCATAGCTTCGTTAGTAAATTAAACCCAAGTCAAACAAACAAATTAAGAGGCCCCGCCACAAGACATCCTCTTCTAAGCTTCATTGGTTAATACCTATTTGGAATTCTATTTTGCAGACCACACCCTATGAAATTCTCCCCTGGCCTCGCTTCATACTACAATGTTATTTGAGGTTTGTATTAAAACGCCACACCCTAAGAAATCCTCATCTGGACTCGTTTGGAATTCCACTTAAATTGAATTTTAAGTTTAGAGGCCACACCCCTTTGGACAGAATTTAAAAGGCCACACCCTAAGACCTGTGTATGGTAAAGCCACAGCTTCGTTCGTAAAACCAAACCAAGTAAAACAATTAAGAGGCCACGCCCTTCTAAGCCTCATTCGTTACTACCTCTTTGGAATTTTATTTTACCGACCACACCCTGTGAAAGTCTCCTCTGGCCCCGCTTCGTAATGAAATGTAATTTGAGGTTTGCACTAAAACACCACACCCTAAGAAATCCTCAACTGGACTTCCTTTGTGATTCCACTTAAATAGACGTTTAAATTAAGAGGCCACACCCCAAGACATCCTCTTCGAAGCCCCACTCTTTTTTAAGTCCAATTAGACTTTTGAATTGCAGGTCCACATCCTCAAAAGAACCACACCCTAAGAAACCCTCTCTATTTCTTTTTTTTATTACTTTTCATATTAAGACGCCACATCCCAAGACATCCTCTTCTAAGCCTCATTCGTAATTAAATCTAATGGAACTTTACATGTTAACGCCACGCCCTGCATACCGAATAGGCTGAATTGAAAAAAAACGAATGGTGGGTGTGTTTGTGTGCTTTTCTCTGTGTGTGTGCAAGGCAGTCACATTAGCAGAAACAACGTATAACAATACACATTCTTTATACAAGAAAAGCATTTTTTGCAAAATTTGTTAAAAAAAACCCAAAAATCCAAAAATCCAAAAATTCAAAACCATGGAGCCGGGAGGCCGCCTTTTTTGGATTTTTTGGTTTTCTCGAGGTTTTTTTGGTTTTTTTTGGAAAAATCCAAAAAAAACCATGTGTTTTTTTGGATTTTACTTGCTCCTGGCCTCAAAAACCTAAAAAACACATGGTTTTTTTTGGATTTTGAGTGAAAATCCAAAAAAACCCATGTGTTTTTTTAGTTTCTGAGACCAGGAGCACCTGAAATCCAAAAAAACACGAGGGTTTTTTTGGATTTTCACTCAAAATCCAAAAAAAACCATGTGTTTTTTAGGTTTTTGAGGCCAGGAGCAAGTAAAATCCAAAAAAACACATGGTTTTTTTTGGATTTTTCCAAAAAAAACCAAAAAAACCTCGAGAAAACCAAAAAATCCAAAAAAGGCGGCCTCCCGGCTCCATGGTTTTGAATTTTTGGATTTTTGGATTTTTGGATTTGTGTCAAATTTTGCAAATTCTGCAAAAAAGAAGTGTGTTTTGCATACAATTCTGTGTTTATAAGCCTGTCCTATGCAAATAATTCATAGACATGTTTACCAAATTGCATTTTCATGTGTTTTTTGGGTGTTTTTTTATGTGGTGATGTGGAAGTAGTGCTAAACACACGCGTTTTTCACTATTTAGATGTTTTCTCGCACAGGACTAGACGTGCAAAAACAGGACATCGCCTAGCATAGCCAGCATGTCATTTTAATCGGTATTTACGAGGGTTTTTATAGGGACAAAGCAAAACCTAGATCATGGGGGGGGGGGGGTGACCATATATATATACATATTATATATATGTATATGTATGTATGTCTCTGTGTGTGTGTATGTATGTATGTATGTAGGTATAAATATGCAGACATACATATTTATATACACATATGCATAGAGAGAGAGAGAGAGAGAGACATTCTCATCAGGTTTCGGGATGCTTTGTACGTATCGCAAGACCTAGTACTGATCACGTTGTTGAAGACTTCTCTCTGCCTGGTGCACCGGGATCCCAACCAGCCATGACCGTGCAGATTTCATACCGCGCCTGAGTGGTGTCAGGCATGGCTTATAGCAGAGATGTCTGTAATCCAGAACACCAGGTGATCATCTTCGTCGTGACGCTGGAGGAATGGAAGCTGCGTGCCTTCGCCGAATTAGAGCCTTAGCCAGCCGCGCAGAACACAGGGATGTGTTGGGGTTCCTCACCGGCGATGCAAAAAGGCGATGTCTCGCAGCTAGTGGGGTCCCGAGCAAAGGCGTGCACTACCGATTCCCCCCTCCCCCCCCGGATTGTTGCTTGAGGACACGCATGGCTGTCACAGTGTGTCCACAGTACTGAACATTTCAACCAGTCCCCAGTGAATTCCCAATGAGTGTCCAGCAGTCGAAGTAGTGTATTGTGCGTTTCTTCGGCCAGTCCTGTTCTCGGAGCTCTGCGCCACATGCCTTTTGATTCACAACCCTAGGCATCTGTGACTGCAGGAACTGGTGTCATCCAGCCATCGCCGCTCTCTGAAATCTCCACAGCTTTCCGGATACTGGGACAACTCATCTTCACCATCTGTTTCATCGTGGCATCAGCAGTCATCTTCCTTGCCCCTTGGCCGAGCATTCGCGACATGCTTGGACATGTAGGCCAGCATCTTTTCTCCGTGACGTGCATGGTGACGAAACAGTGATAGTAATGCGGTCTAATGCCTCCTCGACCTTGGTATCAGAGGCAGGATGAATACTGAGATCGGGCGCCAAAGCGCGACCGGAGGATGACCACCTGAGCAACTGATAGTTGTGCATCATTCCGTGCTCAATCATGTAGCAGCCAGCAGCACGTGAAATCCAGCCGAACCAGCTCTTCCAACTCGTACCGAATCTTCCTAAGCTCAGAGGTCGCCTATGTGCAGGCCCACTTCCTGCATGGAATGGACCTGAGCCAGCCCGCCACGATTATCACAGGGGCAAATCCCGGGGACTGCAGCGACGCATATTTTGTTTTTGTGTGTGTGTCTTACAGGGTTGGGTTCCCTTGCTGCCCTGTCAATCCGCAGATGGTCGTTCCACAAAAAAATATAGGGTCCCCTTGTATCCCCACGTTCCCCCAATATGGCATGATCCCTTTACAAGTTGATAAGTTGGGCCCGTGAGTTATTCGGAAGACCCGATAGAGTCTTGCCCCCTCAAAAGACCGAGCCCAAGATTGATTGGCTTCCCCCCTCTGACAGAATCTGGTTTGATAGGGGGGGGAAGCTGTTTGATGCCGGTTGAATACAGGCATTGATGATGAACCTGTGTGCGTGCCTTGTGTACGTACTCTACATTGTGGCTATATCCCCCTTGCAATTCATTTTCCTTTTTTTATATAAAACCCAAGAGGATATTAAACACAATATTATTAATAAGGTTCTATAGAGGGGAGAATGGGTGGTGTACTATGCAGCTTCTAGCAGCTGTCTGGGACGAACGGAAGTGTGGGTGAGCCGGTGGAAGAACAGTAGTGCGAGATTTGAGGTTTTCGTCATGAAGGGGCAGAGTTTGGCAAGCTCCGAACAAAGCAACAACTAGCAAGCTCGATGAAGCCATGCTACGGCAGCGGGGTGAGGGGGCTGGCGAAAGATAAAGCTAAAGCTCAGGCTCAAGTTCTCTTCAAGTTTTCGGCCGAAACCCTATTTAATTTTGTGTATGGCATCCGTGGGGTTGGTGCGGCTTTCTGGCCGCCATCTCTTTCAGGAAGGAACAAGGAACCACACACAAGCTCCAGCATGAGCGATTTCGCAATACATGTTCCTGTTGCCATGGATATTCACTAGAATCCGAAAAGGGGAGCTGGAGGGCCAAGGTCAATTGATGAAGGTGTGAAAGAGGAGACTGAAGGTGTTTCGTGCGTGTGTTTTTGGGGTTTTTGGGATGGGCTTCCTCGAAAACCTGTGGGTTCGGGCCATGCCCGCGGGTTGTATAAATAGTTTTTGGGGGTTGGTTTTCGTTCTTTCTCGAAAGTTGCTCGTATCAAATTGAATCTACTTAAGGATGCCTTTGGCAGTGCCTGTGCTGTGGCCAGAGCAGTCTTTTGGACCTTGGATTAGCTGTATCCAGCCACCTTCGAAGAAGAAGAAGAAGAAGAAGTCCCCCTGGTTGTTGGTGTAGCATCGTCCCCTCGCTACGCCCCCTGTGTTTAGATTGCTGGAGGTTTGTGGGTTAAGGGGTAAGCCGAAGCCGTAGCTCCTAACCCTCGAAGCCCCTCCAAGGCCCTATCATACAAAAGGAGCCTGAATTACTGGTTTCGGTAGGCCCCAAAACATGACCACAGCCGAACAGTCCCGAAATTGCAGCTACAAGACCAGGCCTAGACTCCTGGTGCTGCTCTCTTTTACACGAGCGGAATTTTCACTTTGGCGCGGCCTGGCATGAGAAGAGCATGAGCCCCTGCTGCCAATGCAAGTGTAAGTTTTGTTTGGCAAAGAACAACTGCCCGCAAACACCTCACCAAGAAGTAGCTCCTTTTGCAGTAATGTACCTTATGCCTACAAGGTCCTATGGCACCTGCAAGGTCCCATTTCGCCAGGTTTGAACGAGGAGTTTTTGGCGGATTGAGTCCTGAGGGTGCTCAGGTGGCGGGTTAGACAACAGTGCTGGCCGGGTGGCACAAACAACATGAAGCCCCTGCAAATGATCAGAACCTGCAATTTATCAGGTTTGATGTTACCCTAAACCCGTGGCAACAAATCCCTGAAGCCGAGGTGGAGAGCTGGAATTGCATGCAGGCGCTCCTCAAATGTCGCCTGTCACCAAGCTCCGCGAACTTTCGGGTTCTAGGATTGAGTTGTCTGTCCGTTCGCGCTTTAGTCGCATGCTGGATCAGGGTGTGAGGAGGTTGAAATCACACCGGTTTCTGACGGGATGCTTCTGTCATTGTCCATGTTGCGCCTTCAGAACTTCAGAACAATGAGAGATTGATGTGGAGGAATTCGTCCTAAACCAGTCCAAATCTAAACCAACGATCCTTGGCCGAAGGCATCGGTCGAGAGCTGTCCAGTAGCTTCTTGGCCCTGCAGGCTCGCGCAGCGTGATATGGCCTTTGGGTTTAGAGTTTGGGGGTCGGGCGCATGTTGACACTTGCAGATAGTCCAGAAGCCAAACCCTAGACGCCCTAAACCCTTACCCCCCCCAGTTAGAGGGGGGACCAAGGCCAAGGGCCGCGCCTGGGGTTCACTAGGCCTGGTTCTTCCCAACATCTTCTGAGGCGCCATGTCCCGGAAACGCGAGCTGCCCCTAATTCTCCCCGGGCTTCCATATTCATAGTTGTGGTGTCTCCAGATGCGTGGGATGTGGGAACTGAGAGGAACAGGGACCGGTCGACTTCAAAGTTGCTCCTTCTTAGGTGTATGGTCACTCTGTGCCCGAAACGCCCCAAGGCGGAACCCTAAACTTAAACTGAAGCCGTAGAAGCCCTCAGCCCCTAACTCAAATAGTTAGCCTGCTTCAAATCAGCGACGTGATGGACCCGAGCCTCCACATCGAGCCAAACAATCTTGAGCAACAGAACCGCAATCGGAATGCCAGATCACTGAACCTGGCACCTTTCTGTGTCCTGGCAGGTGTTTGGAGCGATGGGTGTCCCGATGAAAGTTCAGCACGCTCCAGGTCTTTTGTGTTTCTTACCCGGGCTGCTTTGAGCCCTGTACCCACAGATTATGTATCCCTTTTACATCTCATGAGAGGTGAGTGGGGCACCCTTTTCGTTCTTTTGTTCCCGGGCGACCTGGCTCATGCCCACCCCAAGATCAACTTATAGAACGTTTCCAGAGGCTTGGTCTACTGCCTTGTCTCCGTGACGGCCCTGGCCTTTGCTTTTCAGCTGCAAGCGCTCAGCCGGGCGACGTCTTTGTTCACACGTCAAAATCAGTTAAAGCAGGTCAAACACATCTGGACAAGCACAGCATTCTTTATACGCCACGCCCCAAAAATCGTCTGTGAAGAGGACTGTTAAACGCTGCAAGTTTTGCCTCTCCTGCCGAGGAGACGCAGTTTACCCTGCCGGCCACTGAGCTCCCGAGTTGCATCTCAAGGGCCTTCCTGGTTGAGTTGAAAACCCGAAGCCCTAAAACCCTACACCCTAAACCCGCAACCCTAAACCCCAAACCCTAAACCCTAAACCTGGTTTGTTGCTGAGGTAGGGATCTCCGACGAAGCATCATGTAGTTTATTTCGCAGATTCGAAGAAGCCGTATGACACGTATACAGGCTCTCCCCTGCAGAGTGTCCGAGAGGTCAGCTAAGCGGGTGGCAAAAAACAACCCTAAAACCCTAAAACCCTAAACCCTAACCCTAAACCCTGAACAGCCACAAGACCCTTCCTTTGCAGACTTCTCATCTTGGATGGCCTGGCTGCGCTTCCGCTCCTCTGCTTTTTTGCCGTGAATGTGCCGCCGGCTGCACTGCAAGGGGGGCTTCAGGGTTCAGGGATCGGGGTCTTAGGGTTTAGGGTTTATAGGGTTTTTTAGGGTTTAGGGTTTAGTAGGGTTTAGGGGTTGGAGTTTGGTAAGGAGGTGCCTGGGCTGTTCTTTGGGGCAACTCTGTGCGGACTTCAGGGGCTCGGGCTCGGAAGGAGATGCTGCAGGCTTGTAGGGGGTTTAGGGTGGGGTTTAGGGTTTAGGGTTTAGGGTTTAGGGTTTAGGGTGCCAGGCATGAGTGGGTGACAATGTTTCTACAGGCCTGTGGGCCAGCAGCCGAACCCGGGCCAAACCAGAAAACGGACAAGAAAGACTCAACCCTTAAAGTAATGTATATTTACAGGTTTATGTCAATATTAACTAGTTGTGTATCATATATATATATGTATATAAATATAAATATAAATATAAATATAAATAAATAAATATATATATATATATATTATAATTATATATGTAGTAGGAACCCTCCCTGTCGCTTCCTGCCGCAGGTCAGGGTTTGCTCCAAAGGAGCAGCGTTGACTGAGAAGTGTCGGGCAATCCCCGCCTTCGTGAACCAGATCCCAACGGACAGCTGCTTAGACAACGACACTTGGACCAATTGAAGCCCCAAACCCTAAACCCTAAACCCTACACCTTAAACTCTAAACCCTAAACCCTAAACCCAACCCGTGGATCCTTTTCGAGCGCAGGTGTGTGGAAACACTGTAAGGTCAGGGTTCCGAGTTGACTCCCGTCAAAGAAGTCTGTACATTTGCTTGTGTACCCTCCATCCGCTACACATATGCATAAGTCAACGCAATCTCCAAAACCATCAGCGCGTCCTTTCAAAACTTGGGCGATTGCAACGTTACTTCCCTCTTCTTGGTATAGAGAGAACCGATATGAACCCGAAACCATGAGCATGTCAACAAACTTCCTTTTTACTTGTGGAGTCGCGATGAGAAGGCCCCCCCTCCCCCCTACCCCCTACCTCCTGAATCACTCCGAGCAGTGTAGCTAAATCTGATGGAAGCTTTTTCGTCGAGTTTGGGGTTGAAGGGTGTTGAGATTGAGGCTTATAGGGCACATGAAAGCAACATTCCTAGAAGCACCCGAGGAAAGACAGTACCTGGTCCACTTCGTGCTGGACAGCGCCGCAGGGTTCAACGTCAAGCACTTCACAATCACGACTCCTGGCATGGAAAGTGCGGTGCCCTAAACCCGAAACCCCAAACTATCCTAGGCCCGAAGATCTCAACTCGGGGGGTCGAGTTTTGAAGAGAGTCTGCGGGTCTGAGTCGGAGTAAGCAGTGGACCCCAGGGTGTTTTGAAACATCTTCTTTGCAGACAAAGCGTTCCAGAGGCAGCAAGCTGCGCTTGATCCACAGATGAAGTGTGCAAGAAGAAGCTGCACCCTAAATCCTAAACCCTAAAGCAGAAACCCTAAACTCGCCAAGTAGCCAAGAAGTGCCACAGATCTCGAGTCATCACCTTGCGCCCTTCCAGGCAAGAGGTCTTCATCAAGAACTTCATCATGATAGGCGGCCTTCTCTCTGGATTGGTGGCCGTTCTCTCCCGCATTTACTAGGGGCCTGACTTTCAGATGTTCAACGCCCTCGACAGCGGAATTGTAGGACTCTTCAGATCGGCACCAGAGCAGCGTATAGGTACTGGAATTCATTAAGGAGAATCCGAATGAAATAATTGTCGGAGCTGGTGATGCAAAACAGTCACCTCCCATAGGAGACTTATCTCATACAAGGAAAGCAGATGACTATGCCGATGAGTGTTGCAACCAAAGATGGGGGGTTCACGAAAAGAAAGGACCCCTAATGATTCCCTAATGTTTGTCCCCAAAGAATAGGATTCCATTAGAATAAGGACCCCAAGGGGGTACCCCTTCTGTCGGAAACCCCAATATTTGAAGTAGCACAGAAGTTTCACATTGGCCCCAAACCCCAAGCCCCAAACCCTAAACTAAACCCTAAAAAAAAACCTAAACCCCAAACCCTAAACCCTAAACCCTAAACCCCATGAGAGGCAGGCCAGGAATGGCCCGATGTAGGAGGCGGCAGCCCAGCCACCAGATTCCAGAAGCCGCGGGTGGCGCCCGCGGCACAAAGGTCCCGTTGAGGGCAGCAGGTCAAATCGGCTTCTGCAGTTCAAGGCTCCCGGTGGTGGAGGTGTTTTGGGGTTTAGGGTTTAGGGTTACTGCTAAGCTCTGCAAGACGCGGTGCTTGGTGGTCCCAGCTGATGCTCAGAGCCTGGGTTCAAAAAGGGTTTAGGGTTTAGGGGTTGGAGTTTAGGGTTTCAGTCTTCAAGCAGGCACTGGAGAGCCCTAGCGCAAAAGGCGACAGAGAGAGAGAGGGTTTAGGCCCGAAAGAAAGAAAGAAAGGGTCTAGGAAGTAGGGAGGCATGTCTGCCGCAGGAGCCCTGAAATAGAAAGGGAAGTCTACAGCTCATAGGCCTAGGGCAGCGAAATATCTCAGAGTGTCCAAGTGGGTAGATCTCCCAGGATGACTACCTGTAGGGGCCTTAGTAGTTGGAATAGGGTTTTTTGGGGTTATTATGGCATAATTATAAAGGGAACGTAAGGGAAGGCTATGAGTAAGTATTCGGACCCCTCTAGTAATTCTTTCTTCTCCTGGTGGTTCCATTGAATTTCGACCAACGTGGCCAACATTGTCGGAGTATATTAGGTTATAATTCTGATCGTCAAACGTAAATCCTTATGCAATATTAAGGCCTGAAGCGCGAGATAAGATGGCACTCTATTGCAGTTATGTTGGAATGAACCTCAAAAAGAAACCGAAAGAGATATATCGCCAAACCCTGAGCCCTCCTCTTCGAAAAGAGCCCCTTGTTCTTGAGCCAAGTTACACCCTGGAGCTTGGGATGTTTCCCCTTATGCAACAGTCCTTGCTAGGGATTAAACGGGGGGAGGGGGGGAGGGGTCCTATAATCCCTGTTCAGGACTGCTGTTCGTATAACGGGGAACATCACAACCTGGGGCCCTAAACCTCACCCTCAGGGCGGGTGGCACACAGACATCCATCAAGGGCCTTGGACACTTGAAGCCTCCAGGGTCTAGGGCTGACAGGGTTTAGGGCTTCTTACCGGAGAATTTTATATTTAAAGATAATAAAAACTATAATCCAACATTAGTTGATTTTGGATGTGGTATAATATTGGATTACAAAAAACTACGTTCTGCATAGCTTGTCCTTCCTTTGTGTACTTCAGGGTTATTCAATTCGTAAAATAAAAATATTACAATGTTTTTTGGAAACAATAATAAATCAGATAAAGAAATTTGTAAACGAATTTCAAATCATTTTACACAAAAGAATATACCTTTCCAGATTGTTGTTTATATAATTATTTGGCCTGCAAGAAATCCAATAACATATAATATATTTTTTGGAATAATCCATATTATGGATTATCAAACAAAGCAAGAACTAATTATAGTCGTGGAGTAGCAGGATATTGTGTATCAACATGTGTATTAGGTATTGGTGATAGACATCCAGATACTAAATGTCGCAAGAGAAAAGTAATAAGGACGATGAACTTCTATTACACCGCTTCACAGATGAATTTAATAAGCTGTTTTGTTCTTGATTAGATTCTTTTTGTTTTTTCTTTTTCATTGCTGGAATGTCTTTGTTAGTTAGGGTTTTGGGCTTATTGGGCTTCAAGGGCTTCCAGGGCTTGGGGTTTGGGGGGCTTCTTGGGAGAACTTGGAACTGGGGAGCCGCCGAATCAGCCCCGCCCACCCCCTCTTGCAGTCGAACGGAGCGTGGCAAGCCGTGACTGGGCCAAGGGTTGAACACCGTGTAGGGGTTAAGGGTTGAGGGTTTCGGGGTTTCAGGGTTTAAGGGTCGGAGGGTTTGAGGGTTTAAGAGTTTAAGGGTTTCAGGGCTAAGGGTGTAAGTGTATGGGGTTTAGTGCTGGGCTCACCCCCCCCCCTCCCTGCATGCCTAAGAGGCCTGGATGCAAAAGGTTTTGGGCTCAAGGGGGTTAAGTTGTCCTTTCGTATCACTCATATACATATATATATATATATATATATTATATACATATATATATATATGTATATATTGCCGGAGCTACAAGGACTCGTTTAGCAACCGGGGGAAACTGGGACCCATCTAGAAGCCTATTTTTTGAAACCTGGACACGGGCCTTAGACTACGCCTCAACTGCAAGGCTAGTTGAGGGCTTCGCAAAGGATTGAGGCAAAGACGGGAAGCCCTTTCCCACGGTGCTCTAGTTTCGACGCGAGCTTAGCTCGCTGAAGACGTATACTCAGCAGGCTCGGGACCCACTGCACCCACTGCTTTTGGTTTTTCCAGGGCGCGCGGAGATCCTGGAGCTTCGTGCGCCCAAAGCCAAGCCGAAAACCTCTTGAATAAGCCGACTTGCCAAAGTCCATGCAAGGCCCAATTTAGAAAAGTATATGAGTAGGGAAGGGGGAGAGCCTGAAGTGGTTTTAGATGATTTGCGGCTTACCGGGGACCCCGGTTTTCGGAGGCAGAGGCTCGAATTGGAGCAGTGGTCCTGAAACTAGAGGGGCATGCACAGCCCCCATCGGCTGAGCTGCTTTTGCAAGTGGAGTCCTTGGCAACGCCGGGACGCCGTACTCGAGGAGCCCTTTCTTAGAGGTGCTACCATAGGCCCGGTGTGAAAGAGAAGAGCTTCTGGGGCTTGAGGTTTAGAGTGGTGGGCTTAGGGCACCAAAAGCTCAGTGTCAGAAGCCTCTAACCCCAGGCGAGGCTCCAGGTCTACGGGTCATGCTCGTACCTACCGAGCTTGGAGTGTGGGTTCTTTCTGCCCAAGAAGTCAACGAACAAGAGGATGGCGTTTGATGCTCTCGGAGCTCACTCAAACAGCGCATGCCCTTCAGCCCCGGAAGTGTTTCGAGGGGGCACTTAAAGATCAGCGATCCTATATATGTATTTTCGTCATACAGGCACAGCGTATTTGAATCTATCTTCTCATGCATTTAGTTTTTCGCAGTTCTCCATGTTCGTAAAAGTATTGACCTCAAGTCGGGGCCATTGTCGGTGTTATTGTGCGGCTCGGCGTTGTTGAGGATTTTCTTCCCGCTTTATCAGAGACTTTCACCGGTGTCAACCGGCTTTATCGCCTGCTCAGACATTGCGGAGAGTTTGCGTGCCAGGTCAGCAGGTTCTTCACTCGAGGTAGAACACTTGATGCGTGCAATCAGAAGGAGTAGCACGATCCAGTGTTGCCAGGCTTCACTTCAGGTTGTGTTGCCGCGTCGCATTGATGGCCTTGACTGCGCAGCAGCTGGTTGCCTTGTATACAAGCGTTCTGGGCAAGTCCGTCTAGAAGAGGGTCATGTGAAAAGAGTGGCAGGTCTTATGACGCGCCGCTGATTGAGCGAGGACCCGCTACGCTGCTTGTCGGTTGCTGCCAGAATAAGTTGGCATCTTTCGGACAATTGTTGCGCTCGCCAGCCATATGCCCGACGAAGTGACAAACGGAGAGCGTTCGAGTCCAAACGAGAGCTTGACGGGGAAGCAGGTTCAACAGCGCGGAAACCTCATCCCCAACGGAAGCACTGCGTCAAGCCATGAAGCTTCAAAGACCCCGGGCCGGGGACCCCGAGCTCAGCAGCCCCACAACCCTACGTATCCAACTTTGATCAACATGAACCAACCCCCGAGTCCCCAAAAACCTCCCCTTTGTTCACAACTCAGAGCCTTAAACTTTAAACCCTAAACCCCTCTACTGCCAGCCCTGAACCTGTAACCGGCAATCCCCCCTTACGCCGCGTGCCCCAAAGTCCCCAAGATAGAAACCCTAAAAGCCCAACCCCGTGGTCCTGCCGCTCCAAACACTGTAGCGGGCTTTAAGGGTGTGCCCCTCGATCCTAAAGCAGAGAGGAGGACGGCGCAGCGTCCTTATAGTCGGAGGACAGTGGCCTGACTTCCAACAATATGGAATTGGGGGTGGTGCCTACAATCCGTGGTTGACAGTTGGGCCTGTATGGGGCTCGGAGGCCATTGACTGACTATGTCCACTTGCTTGGCCTGGGGATAGTTTGGATTTGTCAAACTTCAAGAGCCAAGTGGGGTATGCTTTCTGTTGGCATGCTCATGTGAGGGTGCAACTCCATTGCGCCCAGTGCGCTGCACCCTGCGCCCTACCGACTGCACCCTGCACGACTGCACCCTACACGACTGCACCCTGCACGATTGCACCCTGCACGACTGCACCCTGCACGACTGCACCCTGCACGACTGCACCCTGCACGACTGCACCCTGCACGACTGCACCCTGCATGACGGCACCACTGCACTGCACCCCAAGTCTTTGTGCAAAACCATGCGACGAAGCATGGCTCTTGAAGTTTGATAGGTTTGGATGCGGAACGCAATTCTTAGAGATCCTTCTTAGATCAGAACCCCTACAGCTACGCCGATGGTCTGGAAGGTCTTGGCTTGTTTCCAACGCCTGCAAACCAATGCTTACAGACCGTACTAAAGATACTGCAACGTGTACTCGAAACCTTGAAGGAATCCACGAGCCTTAGTCCGTACAGTAACGCCTGCTAGGTGGGAGAGTGAGCGTTGAACCCCCTAACCGGAGCAATCCCTACCATAAGAAGCTTGTTGAGTGCCCTCAAGGCTTGTTGGGGAATTTAGTTCCTACATGCTCAAAAGCCAAACCTCGTACAAACGACACGTGCTCCGAAATTCCCAAACCATTGAAATCCTAAACCTTGAGCTCCAGACCATCTAGCGATTGAGGTTTGCCGGCACGTTTTGTGCTCGCGAGCTGAGGTCGGCCTTCTTGCACGGGGGATGTTAAGTGTGGGTCTGACCCCGCCTGTCTGCATGTGTATATGTATTTACGAATGTATGTATGCTTGTATAGACATCTCATATGATTATATATATATATACATCATGGGAGGCATCCCACAAGTAGAGCTGACAACGTAGTGGTCAGGATCAGGGCAGGTGGGTTTTGAGGCCGCCAGGCTGCCCTGAAGCATGAAGTGCTGCATGTTTGCTCGACTTGCTGAGCCAAGGGGTTGAAACTTTACTGGGAGCTTGTTGGCTTTCTTTTGAAAACTCGAAGATATGGTATGGCGGTGCACGAATGCTATGTGTTGAGTCTTTTGATTGCGGGAGGAGTCAGGTCAAATGTGGGGACCCTCAGCTCCTTGAGTGGCCCAGTTTGTGGGGGTGGACCAGCAGTAGGACTCCTAAACCTGAGAGGGCATAGGGCGTGCCGTGCTCTCTCCCTTGCATCTTGTATATGCGAAAAACACGCTTTGAAAGTCCGAGAAGCAGAATTTGCCATTGCACGCAAAAAACACTTGAAAAGTCCTTTTTTGGGGTTGCCGAGTAATGACTGACAGCCCAGTCCGAAGATGTTCGCACGATTGTCTTGAATCGCGTGCCTTGGGCGACAAGAGCAAGTATGTTTGCTGCGCACAGCACGCCGCGGCTCGGTGGCTCCTGATGCTCTACCAAATTCAAAGTCCAAAGAACACCAGAGGTACACATGCACATATCTATACATAGATCAGGTACACATCCCAGAGACACGTGCGTGCATCTACATACGTATAGGCTGTAGGGGCGCCCAGTCTCCACAAAGCAGGCGCGACTTCGACGTGACCCTTGTGGACGCGAAGGACGGGAGTCCCTGGTTCTTGTCTTTTAGTATCTAGGGTGATATAGGATGATGCAGGGGCACATATAGGATTATGTAGTAGTAGGTGTGTAAGGGCGCCGTGTGTCGAAGACCTGACACAAGGACTTTTTCGAGTTCACCCCTGGCATCCTACGCGCCTTTGTGCGTCTCAGCTGCGCAGTTTCACTTGGCTCGTCTTTGCTAGAGAAACGTAGGAACACCTGCACGCTTGGGTTTTGTGTATGTAATGGTATAATCAGAAGTCATTTTGTTGTGGGCAGTGTCCTGTGCAACAGACATAGGTTTTGAGGTTGTGGAAGAGCGCTGGGCGTATGATCTGAGACTATAGGCCCCTGCACTCGCAAACCGCGCAAGAGCTCCTCCTACAACGTATTGTGTCCGGCGTCAGAGTTACGGGTTCCAGCCACCCTAAACCCTAAACCCTAAACTCTAAGCCCTTCTCCGGGTCCAAAATCCTCTCCTTGGTGGAAGGCAGCCCAGCCACTTCGAAGCGCTCTCCTTTCACCTGGCGCCGGTGCTCTCGAAGATTGGCGTCCGGTTTGTCACAGGCCTGAACAGGGGTACACAGGTTTGAACATAATTGTGTTTTAGTCTTGTTGCTCTTAATCCCCTACATAATCCTTAGAATGCCATAGCAATTTATGTAGGGTTCCCAGACCTAGGCCGGTTCAGGGTTCAGGAGTGGCTCGGCTCAGACCACACAAAACCTTTGAATTTGCTGGCTGCCTTTTTCTATGAAACAAACCCTAAACCCTAAACGCTAAACCCTCCTGCACCAGAAAGAGACACACCTGAATCCGCCCGAGAAGGGGAACTCCCGCTCAAGCGGCGCGCCAGTCCCCGCCAGGCGCTAGATTCGGGAATGTACAAATGCTAGGACAAGATATTGGGGTGAAAGGAAAATAGACCCCCTAAAATAGACCCCCTACATAGTAGGATCCCCTGAAAATAAGGACCCCAAATAAGGTACCCCCCGCCCCCCAATATCGTAATCCACCATGTGGTAATCTGCAACACTAGGGTAGGACCTTTGGGTTTTTGGTACTTTCCTTCATTGGGTTTTGCTGCTTTTTTCAAACATCTCTCCCCAACGCTGTGTTCCCATTTTAGTTCTGGAAGGTACTGGACAACATGAAATCTGACGGGGTATTGTGGTTTTGACATCATGAGGATTTTTGTTGCGGAGTGGCTGGAGGGGCCAGCCTCGCGGGGGTCTCCGAAACTAGGGGAACCTTATTGGGGTCCTTAGGAATCCTACCATTTGGTGTATTATAGGGTCCCCCTTTTGGCGTAAACCCTGAGGTGAATTGAGTTTCTCGGCAAGTAGGGAAATGGGTAGGATGTAGAATCTCTTGAAAGGGAATAAAGGGTTGTAGCGGTATTAAAACCTCGCAAGTAGCGGGCCATGGCCTTCGTTTAGGGCCGGAGTGGAGCCGAATCACCCAACATTCGAGTGCCCATGCGACGGGAGGTGAAGTGAAGAAACTGGACTACGCCTCTTGGGTGGAGAAATTTGCCCCCCCGAGGATTCAGCCCACCCTACATACATGGAAAAAACTCACATTATAGTTGAATAGTATATGGAGAGTATTGGGGATAAGGGCGAGGTTCGACATTAGGGGGAAGGGGTTATAGGGCTGAGGGTTGGGTTCAAAAAACCCTTCATATCGAAGTTGACAAGCCTCAGGACGACAAGAGTCTGAAAGCAAAAAATCACCAATATCATGCGGTCACTTCCCTGCTTGAAAAGCCAGGACGAGGCTCAAATGTGCAAGCCGGTCGCGCGACGTATTTTGAGTGCTTCAGGGTGTCAAGGGCTCAATGGACTTAAGAGCATAAAGCCTTTAACCCTAAGCAATTAACAATTGTGCTAGTGTCAGAGTCGAAACAACAACAACAACTACTACTACTAATAATAATAAGAATAATAATAATAATAGTAGTTATATCATACAGTGTATAATGCAATAATTATAAGAGAGTAAGAATAATTGTAATGATAATATAGTAAGAATAATAGAGTAAGAATGGCCCTAAACCCGAAAAAGCTCAGCGCTGCCCGAGGATGGCCAACAAGTGCTGGCAGAGGTGAAGGCTCTGGAGGGCGGCGAGGCGTTGCACCTGACACCCGGCTCGGGCCTTCAAGTCGGCCGTTTAGGGTTTAGGGTTTATAAGGTTTAGGGTTTAGGGTTTATAAGGTTTCGGGTTTAGGGTTTAGGGTTTAGGGAATTAAATGAGGGAACATGACCGCTACCCCCTCCTCCCCCCCGCCTTACCCTCGAAGGGGGTCATGCAACCCCTGAAACCCCGGTTTGGCCATTGCAGCCAGCGAGAGAGCGAAAGACAAAAGGCCCCTTGAGCCCTTGAGTTCCCCACGGCGGGCCAGGGTTTGCGGGTTTTAGGGTGAGGCCTGGGCGTTTGTAGTGGTAAGGGTTCAGGGTCTACGGTTTGGGAATGTTGAGGATCACCAGGTTCACAGTGGCGAGGGCCTCTTGAGGCGGAGCCCCGCGCAGCCGAGGACATTTGACTACTGCATCGTTTGTGCTGGTTGCACCTTGGGCTTAACCAGAAATTTCTGCCTCACTTGAAGGCCCTAAACCCTGTCCCCCTCAAAGTCCTACACCCTAAACCAGGACTTTCAAACCTTTGCCAGCCGAGTGCGAGAGTGAGCATCGACACCCTGGTTCGAGGGCTTCAGGGTTTGGTGCATGTGAGTTGAGGCTTCTGGGGTCTCGGAACTGCGCGGACACAACCCCGAAAGCCTTAAAACCCTCAACCCGAGCCTAAACCCCACAACGAAGCCCCGGAGCCCGAAGCCCAAAAAAAGAACCCAAAGCCGCCTTGAGCACCCTCCTACGATTTTTGCGTTTCAGGGTTTAGGGGTTTAGGGGGCCATCTTGTGACCACAGCCTCGATCCCATCCCCCAAAGGCACGGCATAGTGCCGGTACCAAGGAGGGATTATACAAAGGGAAGCAAAAAGTACATAAACATGCATGTGATTGTGTCTGTCCAACGCGCAAGCGTCGACAGCAGTTTCTGGTGGATTCCAAAGGAGCCCCTCTCATACTTGCCACTGTTTAGGGTTTAGGGTTTAGGGTTTAGGCTCCAGGCGAGGTACGAAGCCTGTTGCAAAAGGGTTTAGGGTCTGGGTTTAAGAGGGTTCGGGGTGTATAATTTAGGGAGGTTTAGGGACTTGAGAGTGCCCTGGCCGCAAAAGGGTTTAGGGTTTAGGGTTCTGACGTCAAGAGTCTGGTTTGGAAAGCGGGTTTTTTTGATAATGTTCTGCGCTGTCGAGCACCTCAGACCTTCATGCTAAAGGAGCCAACCACCTGAAAAAGGAAACTTGACCCCCAAACTCCGATACAGCATTGATTCAATAGCTAACAGCTGACATCTGAAACCGCGTCGACAGTGTTTCCCCACACCTGAGGCTGCTTTGGCCCCTTCAACAAGCCGCTCGGCTGGACAGCGTGACTCCCCTCCAGCCACCACCCCATGACATTTTTGGGGCTGAAGTACCTTTTAGGAGCGTGAGGTGGAGGCGCGTGTTTAAGGGTGTTGAGGAAGCCCACCCCCGAACCTCCGTTGGGGGGGGGGGAAGGGAGGGGAGGGAGGCTTGAAAAGGTAACGCCACTTCGAAGCTGGTTGGTGCTTGAGTGGATCTGATGTCGTTCAAGCACACTCTTAAAGGCAACACATGGACAAGTGTCCATTTCATGGGGACACCTACGCCTGGAACCCCGAAAAGAAACCTGCGGCCTGCGCCACCAAAGCATACCGAAGCCCTAGAACTTGCTTCCCGGCCTTCCGACATGTCCTTGCCACCAGGTGGGGGGAATCTTTGTGGTTCCCAACCATCCACGAAGATGCCCGCGAGGCGCGCCGCGTCGAGCTTGTTTTTTGGAGGTGTGTGCTTGCTGCTGGCAGAGACTCGCAAAGGAGAAAAGCAAATTCCACGCTTCAGTTTTCTAAATTTCGGTCTGTACACTAGAACTGAAAGCAACGAAGAGAAAAACAAAGAACCTTCCGTCCTTGGAAGGAGAGTGAGTGGCCAGAGCTGGACGAACGATTTCTGGAAGGCAGGGGCTCTTCTAAAGCACCCCAGCAGGGGCATTGAACTGCGGGCACGTCGTTCATGTTAATGGCTTTGGATGAAGGGCCCACGCCACTCCAAGCCCTTCCAGCTCCCAACAACCCGAAAACCCGATATCCGATAACCCCCCAGCTAGCTTGACATCCACAACAGAAACGACCCGTCACAATAGCACGATGCACAAGCTGGCTGAAGCAGGTCGCAGGCGCCACATACTTCAGGACGGGGGCTCATCGATTTTGGGGATGGCGAGGTGTTGTGTGCAAGTGGAGGCTGAGACTGGCCGCCGACCGCCTAATTGTGCCGCAAAACCTTACAGTTACTTCAGCCTTGGAAAGGCCCTGAACTCGGAAGCTCCAGAAACCCCTGAGCTGCGTATCTTCCAGAAGCACAGTATCTCAAGTAAGCTTAAGCACTGAAAGCCCTGCAAACCTCAGAAGCCTTCCCAGGGCTTCGCACCCCATTGAAGAATCCGCATCCCAAATGGTGGCCAGGAGCACACCAGCCTCACCGAGCTGAACTCCAGGCGTGTCGAAACCCACACACGCAAATCCGAAGCCATGAGAGGCAGTTCTCTACATCCTGTCCCGGCTAAGTGTACGACTTTGTATTGTATGATATGATATGTCCCCAAAATGCACGTGAAAGAAGCTTACTGGAAGCGCTAAACCCTAAACCGTCACACCACGACAGCACATCACGCGGAGCTGAGGGTTAAAGGTGTTATTGCGTTTGACCTCTGTTTTGCTAAGTCTCGAAGCCGAGAACGTTCCTAGATCCTGCGAAGGAATGCCTGAGTCCTTGTCAGTCCGACCCGTGTTTTTTGCGGACTTCAGTTGTCGGCGGCACCAATAGGCGGCATCATCGTGGCATGCCGTGAAATTTTCACCTGTATGCTGTTCTCAGCAATTCTGCATGGCCCTTGAACCGAATGTTTTGGGCCATTCAGCCAAGTAGTTGCTGACACTGTTTGCTGGTCGTGTTGCTTTTGGGGGAAGGGATAGGAGTGGGGGAGGGGGGGGGGGGTGGGTCCTTTTGTATGCGCACAGATGAGTCTGACGTTTCTGGAAGCGGCGCGGTCGCAAGGTCCCTTCCAAGACTAGCAGCGTTTTCGTGTTGTTTCCACATCGCGTCCCAAATATTTTGTTTGCGTTGTTCAGGCAAGGCGTGCTCGCTCTACTGCAACAGTCTTGTGAGTCCAGGTGTGTCGAACAAACATAAACAGGCATAGTCAGTCATGATTCAGTTTCTTGTAGAAAGTTTTCAATACAGGAGACCCCACACCCGGTACTTTTAGTGCCATTTTCAACGTTGATCCTAATATCTGTATATGATATAATATCATATATTACAACGTTTTTTTTTATATAATATGTACCTTGTGTTACAGCACCCTTTGGATCCAGGTTCCTTAGGCCCTGAACCCGACACCGAAGGCGCGCATCGATCTTAGTCGTGGGCGCTGGCTTCATCGGTGTGGAGTGGGTGACAGAGCTGCAGTGACGTGGCGAGATGAGGGAGAAGGGACCCCTTTTTTATAAGGGGTTTTCGGAAAGTTGGTTTAATTACTAGAGCCAGCAAGGGCTATAGAAGATCGTCCACAAGGGGCTCTGGAGTTTAACCCTACTTTGCCTCCCAGGGCTGGATGCAACTGGGTTCGAGACATGTGCGGAAGCCGAACCTTAAAGGCTCTGAACAGAAGGTTGTTGAGCTTCTCCCGGGAATTAGGAGCCGTCTTCTTCCCAGTCAAATCCAAGACATGTAAGCAATGCTTGAAAATGTGGACCCGTTTCAGGCAGCCTACATCAAAGTCCAAGGCTCGTAGTATAGCGTGGGCACAGAAAGTGCCCCGGTAGTTGGGGCTTCCGGGCTTCATGTCTGACCTTCAGTACAGGTCGCATCAGTCGTGATTGGAGGTTGGATTGGGTATTCGCACTCTTTGACTGAGCTGCTTAGCCCCTTTGCCTGCACCCTAAAATGATTTTCGGCCAAAATGTCAAGCCCCAGACGGGAAACCCTGTAATTAGGCCCTACACTTAGTACCTCGATAGTAAATATATAGTTATGGTGGTCATGCACGTCACCAGACCACTAATCTCGCAACCCTGGGCAGTAAACCCCCCCTCCTGCCCCCTGGGTTGGATGTTCCCCCTTCTACTAACAGGGTACTATGATCCCTATGATGTGCCTATGAAGGACTCTTAGTATAAGGGGGAACATCCCAGCAGAAGCAGTACCCTAAAACGTCCCTAAACCCTAAACCGGCCCATAGGTATTACTTTCCCAATCTGGACATCAGCATTGTGGACGTCTTGCCAAATTGCCTGGGTCCGCTTCCCCAGTCTGCCGCGGCGTACTGCTCTCGCTACATGAGCCACGGCGGTTTAGAGCTTACAGGGCTTAGTAGAGTTTCAGGGAGCAGGAGCTCAGCAAACCCTGTGATGATAAGACGGCCGAGTCTCGCTTAGACCTACAGAAGGCATGGGTAGAGTTTCGGAGAGCTTGGGGTTGGGTAAGGACGGCTATTCCAACACTTTTGGCCAGACTCGTATGGCGATTGTCTCCACCCTCGCCTGAAGACCAAAAACATTTTATCAAAAATGGTCAGAGAACTCAGAGGCTCTGAAATGCATTCAAGTCTTCATGTCAGGCACCTTTCTCTTTGTGTGGATTGGCTTCGAAAACCACAAAGACATTGTGATCTTTTAATCGTTTGAAGAAGTCAGAGCTGAAAGGCATCAAATTATTCATGTCAGCGATCTTTCTTTCTGTGGAGTGGGGATGAGAGGAGTTTCCCATGTCCCATGGGAGTATGCCTAGTCTAGGTGTACCGGAGGTGCGCTGTAGAGTTGCAGTTTGCTATAGTGATGGAAGCAGGGACAGAAGGCTGCATATTCGTGATTCGGATCTCCAGAGGCGGCCTTGGAAGTAGATCCACGGCATTCTCTGTATCCGAAAAAAGTGGACCTGTTAATGCTGTCAGGGCCTGCAAGCCCAGAGTAGAGCTTCTGTCTAGCTCCAGCTTCTTGAAGATCTGACGACATCAAGCACCCGTCCATTTGCAGCCCAAGAAGACCCGAAAGCGGCACAGCAAAGGAATTCCGTGGGCATCAAGCGGCCTGTCAGCAGGGAGGTACATTGCGGTAGCTGCCCCCTATGTTAGCTGGCAGCTCTTCAACAAAACCCCTTTTTTTCCTGAACAAAGGTTCTGACAAGTAGGTTGCCTTTGGGACCCACTCGGCGGTGCCTATGCAACGATCTCAGGCCGTAGCTTGTTGAGAGCCCACTTCCTTTGCATGGAACAACGAGCGCCATTAGATGAGTTCTTTGGGCACAACGGAGAGACCCTCCTGTCCGTGACTTCTTAGAATCTCAACCAAGCGATTCTGACTCCGATGACGGTTGTTGCGCAGAGCTTGCTAGAGCCTCACGCCTTGACTCAGAAGCAGTTTATGGTTTAGGGTTGGGATGTTCCCCCTTTTTCTGACAGTCCCTAATGGGGATTACAGTAGCCCCAACTAGAATCCCTATTGCGCACTGTTAGTATAAGGGGGAACATCCCAAGTTTAGCGTTTAGTGAACCACGAACCTGCCTTTGTCATGGTTCGACGATTGTTTTGGCCAGCACCAGTTCGCGTCGTCCCTTGAGGCAGTACTACCGCACGAAGTACGACCCAGCCACCTGAACTCAAGCAGAACCTCATTGAGAGCTGTGGCATTTACGGGCGATTTTGGAAGCTGAGGGTTTATTGCCCCTTTGCAGGGTGGGGATGGTGTGGAATGGCAGGTCTCGGGAATAGTTGTGCAGACAATTGGCGAGAAGAGTTTGGGAACGTTTGTTGTCCCATGATATTCCTGCAGCCCTTATCTTCGCAAGCAGGTCGAACTTTAGACCCCAGTCAGGCGTTTTGACCTCTCAGGGTTGTTTAGGCTCTTGTTTCCTAAGTGCTATAAGGAGCACACTGCAATCGAGAACCCAAGCAGGCCTGTTGTTGAGGGCAACCCCCCCCCCCCCCCCCTAGTGCTTAGGACGGGGGGCTTAACACAAGGGCATCCCCAAACCCAAAAGGCCCCAAACCCGAAGGGAACAAACAACCTAAAACCTATGACCCCTCAACCCTCAAGAACCCTCCCTGAAGGGCAGCCTGGACTTTTGGGGCACCATCGGCTTGCCACAGAAGGCCGACCGAACCTTCGCACCTGGGACGGTTGTTTCTTTTGTTTTTTTAATTCAGGGCTTGGGGCTTGGGTCGAAGAGGGGTTCGGATTCAGCAAGCAGGGTCCCGGTTTTCGGAATTAGCATTTGGGTTTGAGTCGCAGGTTTCTGGCATGTGTCGTCAGTGCACGCCCTGCATCAAGCCTGAGCTCTCAGTCCACCTGCAAAAACGCGTTCGTATTTCCGGGCCACCATATCCTATAGTGGTAAAGCACACACATATAAGCCCTTAAACGTAAACCTTGGGATGTTCCACCTTCTTCTACTAAAAGTCCGATTATAGTACCCCCCCTATTGTAATCCCTCTTAAGGAGTCGGACTGTTAGTATCAGGGGGAACATCCCAACTTAGAACCCTGAACCCCAAACGCTCTCCGGTCTGAGGTGTGTATTGGCGTCAAGCCGGCCAACTACTTCATGCCCCCGGACACCCTTAGCAGCTTGCCTCATCGATGTGTTGTGATGAATGCCCCCTCAAACTTTAGCATCTCAAAGCCCTTGTTGGACTGTCCTGCTTGTACTTCCGAGGGCGGCGCGCAAAGCAGCCCCTGTTCCCCTGCAAGCCCTGGCGCCTAGAAGCCCCTAAACCCTAGACAGTCCACTTGCGACTGTCCATCGCCTGCTTTCTGTTCCAGTGAGCATTCTAGAGCAGTTGGGATCCTTGAGATCGCACCCTAGAGCCGATGTCTCTATCAATCCTATGCTCGTTTTCAGGATCATAGTTGCCTCCGAAACCCCTCAAAAAGCGTTCAAGTTCAAAGAGCGAGCGGTTGAGAAGCTCAGGCGTTACGGGACCAGGTCCCTCGGATGAACCGCGAAGTCTTTTTTTGTTTTTGTTTTTTTGCTTCTGTTGGGTTTTGTCTCAAGTTGTGCAATGTTGCATGGACTATAAACCCGAAATCGGAACCGCCGAAACCTGGGTTTCTGAAAAGCAACTGTCCTGGAGGAGGTGGTGGCTGGATCCTTTTCAACCAGAAGTTGCAGGCAAGACCGGGGCAACAGTGAGTGGCGGGCCGCTCTGTTGACGAAGGTCCCTTTGTAACTGCAGGGTACCCTGAAAGCAGGGCTCCGCATTGTGAGAGGAACCTCAAAAACAGGGACCATATACTTGAGAGGCCGATCACAAGCATGCGATGGCTGACGGGCAGATACGTAGTCCTCACCCAAGCCCTGCTTATGCAGCGCCAGGTGGGCCTGCATCCATGGCATGAACTGAAGACCCGAACCCCAGAGTCGGCTCAAGAATTTCGGCCAGCTCTTCGCCCCAAGTGTCCTGGACATCGCGACGTCTTGCCATGGCTCTCGGAGGAGTCAGTGCAGCTTTCCCGTCGTGCGAGGCGGACGGCCAGTTCAGCAACCTGTTGCAAAGCAGCTTCTGCCTGCATCTCAAGCAAGGGTGGCTCGCGGCTCTCGCTGCTGGTGAAGAATCCCTGCCAATGAAAGTTGCTGCCTTTGAGCATCCGACCCCCCCTCCTGGCCTTGAGCCACCGCTCGTTCGATCAACAGACAACGCAGACATGCCTGTTTGGCTGCAAGGTGTGTGGGAGGGCACCTTTGCTTGTGAAGCTCAGTTGGATCCTGTCCAGACCATCCAGCTGGAACAGGACGCTCCAAAGAACGATGGTGCCTCCAGGCCCTTGTGTCGGGCAAGCTGCACAGGCCCATGCACGGAAAGATCGCAGAGGCAGAGCAACCTGCAAGTTCGTCTTCGAGGGTTACCGGGACGAGCACAAGAACTTTGACCTGGTCCCCCGCGTCATCGGCCGCGGCGGCTGCAACATGCGCGCCATCGCCACCGAGAACTGCAAGCTCCGCATCCGTGGAAGGGCCAGCGCCCACCTTGAAAAGACTCGGAATGGCGCGGCCCGGGAGGCAGATCTTCCCCTGCACATTGCCCTCAGCTGCAGCGATGAGGCCGAGCTGGAGGTTGCCAAGGAGAAGCTTGACACCCTCTTGCAAGGCATCTCCGTGCATTTCTACAGGTTCTGCCGCAAGATGGGCCATGCTGAGCCGGCACAGCTGTATAGATTGGTTTAGTCTTTATGTGTTTCAAAAGCCTGACATAGGACAGCAGATCAACCTGCGATCGTGATGTTTTTGTAGCAGCAATACTTGAGCAAGCTGCCCGTTGCGAATTGATCTGTGAGGCTTGCTTCAAGCTTTGAGCGCTGTGAGTGGGCAGGCTGCGCTTGTGCAGAGAATTCCCAGCCTGTCTGCGACGTGCGCGTGTTCCCGCTGCAAAAGGCGAATTGTTTTGTCAAATCGTCAAAGCTCGGATGCTGCAGGTCTCCTTTAGTGCCTACTTGGGCATACCTCTCAATCCCGTTCCCATCAATTTAGCATCTCAAGCACAAAGCTCCGATCTTTGGCAAAATGAAACCACAAGTTCCGCTTGCTGGGCGCTGCGTTTGTTTCTGTGGGCGCCGACATGCTTCTGCCTGCACCTTCGCCACAAATACCAGTGCCTGGAACTGCCAGGGATCTGATCATCAGTGCCATGACATGCGACTCAAGTCATTAATTGGGTCCCCGATCGCATTGAACGTGAAGGGACCTTTTTCGAGAGGAGATGGTGTTGACCGTATGCAGAGATGTGTAGACATTTACAAGCAATATAGTGCAGCATCTCCTCGTGCGAACCCGCTACCGCTGCCAGCTGCACGCTCCAACTGAGTGCAGAGAACGGAGAATCTTCGGAGGACCGGCGAATCTCCAGAGGACCTTGATAATAGCACCAAGCACACGTGCGTCTCTCCCATCGATCGAGACCGCAGCTTATCACTTTGTACGCGCAGTCGAAACAGGTGCCGAACTGTTTGTGTGTTTTGTTTGGGGCCAGCGTTTGGCTTTGCAGTCCGACTTGTGCTTGTAGCCTGCTTGCTTCTGGCCTTCTTGGTGGCCAGGTCACCACCCGACCCCCTCGCGGAGCGCAGGCCGCGACCTTTGGCAGGGCTCAGAGAATTCGAGGTTGCGACCTGGAACCCGATACAGTAAGAACCTGAGACCCCATGATCCCAAGAAACGAAGGCCCTAAACTCGGAAGACTGGGCCACCGAGCAAAGCCTACCCGAGCCCTGAACCCTAAACCCTAAACCTCAAACCGAAACCTCAACCCTGAGCAATAGATCCACCTCAGGTGGGCGAAGTTTGGGCCGGCGGCCGAGTCTTTGCAGTGGGTGACTGCAACTATGGCTGCTCGACTTTCAGATCGATTTGGGTTCATATGGTAACAACTCAAAGACTCGGAAATTGAGAGTGTTCCGAGTCTTATTAGGCTTGAAATTCGGGTTTTTGTCCGCGCAGGATGCAGGTCTTGCAGTTTGAGGCCTGGGCTTGTGGGATCCAGATCATGGGACTTTGTGCAGGGTGCACTCATAAGCAACATATACCAGCAGAGAAACTTCAATTAGGTCTAACCCCCACAACCCCCACATACAGCGTGCAGTGCTTGGGATTTTTGCAGCGTGCGGCTGCAGAGGGCAGGCGGGGCAGGGGGGGGTTCGGCGGAGGGCAGGCGTGGGGTTTGATGGTTTTTGATGAGAAAGGCTTCGCGTTTCGGGGCACTCTGAGGCCTTCAAGTCCATTGCCATGCTAAGAGGCCTTGGCGAGTCCTTTCCGTTCTTGGGAACCCCTAAACCCTAAACCCTCTCTACCTATATATATTTAGACCTTAATGGGGTCGTCGGGCTTTTTTGCGTTTTCGTGGTTCCTAAATCCTAAATCCTAAATCCTAAATCCTAAATCCTAAATCCTAGCTCTGGGCCCGTCACCCGGACCCTTGCCTCATGGCGCCCCCCCCCTGACTCTGGGCCGCCGGGACAGGTTGTCCCGGGGCCCCGTCCCGAAACCCCCCCGGGACGCCCGGGTCCTAAATCCTAAATCCTAGATCCTAAATCCTAAATCCTAATCTAATATGGGCTGTCCGGGGCCCCTCCGGGACGGGTTGTCCCGGGGCCCCCCGGGACAGGTTGTCCTGGCACGTTCTGGGTCCCTCCCGAAACAACTGTCCCGGGGCCCTTGCCGGGACGCCCCATCCCGGGAGCCCCCGGGACACCCGGCTTTTTAAAGCCTTTTGGGGCTTTTTCAAGCTATTCGGGGCTGTGGTGGTGCTTTGGGGTTAAAATGGAGGGGCGCCGAAACCGTCGACAAAAAACAACATTTTTCATTGCGGGAGCAGCAAATCCCGGGCCCCCTTTTTGGGGGGTTCTTGAAGCCTTTTTGGGCTTCTGAAAGCTATGTGGGGCTGTGGTGGTTTGGAGTAAAATGGAAGGGCCCCGAAACCGTCGATTTCAGTACTAAAAAATAATAGCACTTTTCATTGCGGGAGCAAGCAAAACCTGAGTTCCACTCTTTTTGGGGTGGATTTTGAGGCCTTTTGGGGCTTTTGAAGGATATCTGGGGCTTTTCGGATTTAGGATGTAGGGTTCAGGGGACTTAAGCAATAAGAATTGAAATGGTAGATAGGGTTGCCAAATGAAAGGGATTCTGGTGGGTGGGGTGATTCCAAACACCCTTAGTGAATGCTTGGATCAGAGATGCTGAACCCTAAGCCCTAAACCCTAAACCCTAAACCCTAAACCCTAAACGCAAAAAAAAACCCTAAACCCAAGCGGGTTAAAGGTTGAACGGATTTGGTCCTCATGTCAGGGCTTTTTTGCAAAGTGTTTTCGAAGGGGGCCATTGGCGCCAGAGCCTGGATCCCTATTCTGAGTCGCCTTTGCCACTCTGCTCCTAGACAGCTGGGGATTTAAGATAGACAGGCCATCTACTCTGCATCCCAGATTGTTTAATCAGAATAAGCAGAGTAATAAGAATCATGATAATAATTGTAAGAATATTGATAGTAATAGTGCCGAAACTCCAAAATCCCCTTCCCCGCCTACAAGGAAAACGTGCCGCAACTATAGCTGCTCATTGCCAAATAGCCCCCAATAGGTCTCGTCAGTATCTAGACAGGCTGGCAGCACCCCAAACCCGAATAGGAACAGCTGCGCGATTCGATGCTTCAACAGGGTTTAGGGTTTGTAGGGTGCAGGGTTTATAGGGCTCGGGGATGTTCAGGGTTTAGGGCTCAAGCCCCGCCACCCGAGGCTGCATCGGAAATCCACCTGACTGGATCATGCCGCCAGTGCCCAAGGTGGGAACCTCGGAAAGCTGAGCGGGTTTTGCGTGGAGGCTCCAAGGAACTGCAACAATCGGGGCTGGAGTCTGGAGGCCTTTCTGATGCGTACTCAGGGCTTTACTGTTGCATCTCGTGTTTGTGTCTTCTTTTTTCAAGCTCTTTGTACTGGACCGATGAAGGGGAGCCGTGGCTTCAAGGCGCTATTGCGAATGCCCTATAGGTGCCAAGTAGGGAAGCTGTAATCTAGTTGGGTTCTAGGGGTCCCTTAACAGCAAGGACCCTGCAGGGCCCTTCAAAGCTCCACCAAACCTCGCCGCTGCCCCAAAAAGGGACACCGAATTCATGTAGCCCTGGGTAGGGGGTCGTAACAGAATGGTATGCCCCCATTGCGGGTTCCTATGGCACATTGGGCTTCGCGGGCACGGAGCCCCTTGATAGTTTGGGGTCGAGTACCCAAAAAAGGAACATCGATCGGAAAGAGGACCACGAGTCAGAGAACCGGCCCCCTCCCAAAAACCCTTTATCTAATCGAGAGCTGCCCAGTTTGAGAAGAGCCTGTGTTGATCTGTGTTGTCTGATGAGCTGACGAGGTGTCCTTTCCGAGCGAGGAGCAAGCGAACCTTGGACAGAATGGCGCTACTACTTTGAATCCACAGGGCTGTTTGAGCAACACCAAAGGCTTGGCTTCAAGACGTTGAGGTTTAGCTTAGGAGTTGAAAGAGAAAGTTGGAAGTTGGAGTGTGCAGTTTGGTATCAGTTCAAATCATAATCGGAGACTTATGGACCCCAGGCAGGGAACGCACGATGGTATTGGTAGGCTGCAGGTCAAGCCACGCCAACAACATAACAGAAAGCCACGCAAGCAGGAATCACGCTTGCCGAAACGTTCGCCTCTTGGATGCTGAGAAGGCCACACAGTTGCAGTTGCAGTCATTTCGTGGCCTGAAGCACGGGCCCGTTTACGGGTTCTGGGCTTCGGTTTGAGGGCCATGGCTGGGAATTCTGTACGAAACTGGACCGTGTCTTGTCTGTCTCGTGAGGGTCGAGGACTACCGAAGTTGGGATTGTGCTACTGCAGGGCTCCGGTCGCTTGAGGCTCTTTAAGCCACTTGTCGGACACTTGCCGCACATGCTCAGTGCAGCTCGACTCTTAAGGTCCCAGGCATAGTTCTCAAGTTCTCAAGCATGAGACGCCATGGAAAGGGAGCCCGGATCTTGCCAGGCTCTCCGGGACACTTACTGGCCCTGGGGTGCGGGACTTTTCGCGACCAGCTTGGGCCCGCGCTGCTTGTGCCGCAGTTTGCTTTTTGAGGGTTCATTATGGAGTATAGGGTTTAGGGTGTTTAGGGTGTTTAGGGTTCTTGACCATTCCCGGCCGACTCCCCAAGCCCGGATGCAAAAAGGGTTTAGGGTTTATGGAGTATATAGAGATGGCATGGGAGGGCTTGGGAAGGCAAAGCATAAATCGCCACGTGTCCCAAGCCACATGGAGTTTCGCAAGTGTAGTTTTTTTTTTTTTTTTTGGGGGGGGGGGGGGGGGGGGGTTGAGCTCGGATGGCATGTCAAAGCGCAAATATGCATCGATGCAGACGAAATGGTCAAGGATTACTCGAAACGCGGCCATGGGCATCAGCACCGGCCTCTACAGTCTGCCCCCGTTGTTGGGAATTCTCTCTTCACCCGTCAAGGCAGCAAAACAGCACTCTGCAAAGTCCCCGCGGGTTGATCAACACTTTTGCATGCTCAGGCGACGCTTGCTTCGTGGTTGGCGCCTCCTACAAGAAGCCTAGCTGCGTGGTATATACCCAAATTACCTATATGCATCCTTGATATTGAACCTGGTTGTAAGGGAGAGCCCTCTCTGCCAAATACTGTACGGTTGCCAACGGTAGGCGCAAAGCCAAAGGAATGCAGCAGGCTGGATCTATGCAAGGCTGAAGACAAGGCTTGCAAGCAAACGGAGAGTTTCCCCCACCCTCCCATGATCTCCCCTGAGGGGTAGCCGCAGAGGCCCCGAACTCATGCCGCTCATAGCAGCTGAGGAAAGGCTCGGGATATCTGGTGAACTGGCCCCTGGGCTCAATTCGCGCATTTTGGCCCCTAAACTTCTCACGCCGCCCTGCGAGCCTGTAGATGCCCCCCAACTCCTGCACAACAGTCTTAAGGATTTAGGGTGTTGTGGCAATGCTACAATTGCCGATCGAGATGTCAAGAACACTCCGTCACCACCAGCAGCCCTACTCACCCAGAGGTTCAGGAGCTCCCGATATCTCCAAGAAGGTGAGTGGTATTCAGTTCGTCCCTCAACGACACCACTCTGGCAATTCTTGTGGCCACGTCCATGAACCCGAAGCCCGCAGTTCTGGAGTTTGAAGTTTAGGGTTAGGGTTTGGGGCCTCAGCCTCTTCAAGACGGGATTTTAGGGTTGGGGATGGGTTGGGGTTTGGAGTACAACCCCAACACCTTGTCGGCGAGGTGGCTGCCGGCGGTCTGGCAGAAGGATCTCATCGAGAGGCCCGGCGATGTTGCTCTGATCTCCTGGCGAAGTCAGATTCAGCTCAGTGAGCCCGGTCCAGCGCAGGTGGTTTGACTTTTTGACACCTATGGATGGGTAGGTGCTGTATACTTTGTTCACATCCAGCTAGTTTGTAGCCGGTTGAAATATGATATAAATAACCGAATGACACTCATTTTTCCCGCGAAGATCATGAGCCACAAGGCAGGCGCAAACAGACTCTCATGTCATGGCCCCAAGAAGCCTGCTAAAATTTGGGGTTTTGGGTTTAGGGTTGATATTCTAGACCCTAAGCACCTAAACCCAACACCCTGAGACCCCCTTCCCCTACCCCCCCAGACCCACGCCCCTTGCAGGACGAAGGTGATGGAATGCAGCTTGGCTTGGTCTGCGAGTCGTACCCTCTCACGGTTCAGGGTTTGGGGTGTTTTTTCCTTCTTGTCTCTTGCGCAGCCCTTGATTTGAAATCAAGCAGCCCTAAAGAAAGTCAGCTTCTGTCCAGTTGCAGAATTTAAGTACTGTAGGCCATGCGTATATGGCCCTTACGACATTGTTGGAAGACTCCATCATCCCAGAGTGAGAAATGCAGAGGTCCCGAAGCCTGAGCTAAACTTTGGGATATTCCCGCTTTCCCGAGCAGTCCGTAAACGGGATTATAGTACCCACCCCCCCCCTATTATAATCCCGATTAAGGACTGTTAGTATAAGGGGGGGCAAGCGAAACCCAAGGTAAGAGCGAAGCCATTGGCCGATTTGCACCTCGTTTGCACCAGATCCACCCTTCTCTTTGCCTGCTGGCCCTTCATGCGAAGCCACCTCCCCAAACCGACCGAGACTTGCCCCTTCCCAGTTACCAATCCTCCCCTTCCCCCTCCCCCGCACCAAAAAGGAGCAAGAAACCTTGAAGGTAGACTTCGAATCTACCGTTGTTCGGGGGTGTCCTAGTGTTCTGGGGCCAGGCTTCCAGCACTGAACCTTCAGGGTGGGTCGATGAGGCCATGACTCCAAAGCCTATCTAGAGTATTTAGCAAAGAGAACAGATACATATTTTACAGGTATGAGTACGCTCTTTTAAAGCAGGGAAGTCTGCAGTTAGTGATGTTGTGCATTTGGTTATGTGCAGTGGGCCATGGGACACCGGTCGCGCTTGGGCCGAGGTGTGGCACTTTGTGCACCACCGCCCTTTCTTGTCATAGAGGACGGCCGCCAGCCATCTCCAATTTCTCCACTTAGTTGAAGCAGCACTTTGCATGTTGCAAACAGCAACGGCGGTAGACGATATATGCATATGCCAAGAATCTTCAAACTTCCAAAAACTTCTATAGCATATCAAGAAAACCCTTACACAGTATGCCTTGTTCACTCACATAGGTCGAGGCTCAGAAGCTTTGGGCCTTGAGAACGCAGCCGCAATGGCAGTTAGGCTCATGACATTCAATGCTGCTTCAACCGCTGGAAAAGACACTTGCATGAGGGCTTTGGGAGTTCGGCGTTTCGACCTTGAGGTCAAGAGTGCGTTCCGGGTTGAAGCGGATGGAGGGATGGGAAGTCTTGTCGCTGGGCCATCTTCTGATGGCCTGCAACACAGTTTCGGCAGTCGGCTCCGGCTTGGGGTGCAGGGTTTCGAGTTTCAGGTGGCCCTAAACCCTAAACCCTAAACCCTGGTTTGCACGGATTCAGTGCCGCCGGCTTGGTGGGTTCTAAGAGTTGATGCCTTCTAGGAGGGCGGAAAAAGCGTGGAAGTGCCCTTCCTTCGCAGTTTTTGTGTCTACATGCCCCAATGATGCCCAAAGGCTTAATTGGGAAGCCGAAATCCGCATTCGCGATCTCACAGGGTGACCGCGCCTGAAAGTTCCCAAATGACCGTGCCTGTTCGGGGGGTCTCTTTGTACCCTTGCAGGACCTGCTTGACGCCTTTCTGGGAGGCTTCTGAAGGTTCCCAAATGACCGTGCCTGTTCGGGGGGTTATTTTGTCGCCTTGCAGTACCTTCGCAAAAGCCATGAACCCTCGCAAAAACCATGGGGATAAAATTCCGAGGTCTTCAAAACCCTCGCAAAAACCATGGGGAAAAAATCCGAGTGCTTCAATGCCTTCGCAAAAACCATGGGTAAAATTCCTGGGGCTTCAAAGCCCTTGCAAAAACCATGGGGATAAAATTCCGGGGGTTTCAAAACCCTCGCAAAAACCATGGGGATAAAATTTCCTGCGGCTACGAAGCCCTCGCAAAAAAACCATGGGGATAAAACTCCGGGTGCTGCAAAGCCCTCGCAAAAACCATGGGGATAGAATTCCGTGCATTCACACTTTGCGTTATCCTTTTTCTCCTCGCACGCGGTGTTGCAAGTCATTCTATGTTTTTTTTTCCCATTTTCCTCTTGGCGGTCATGTTTTCTTCTCTTGTTTCAAGACATTCTACGTCTTTTCTCCATTGTTCCTCTGGGCGGGCACGTTTTCTGCTCTTGTCTGTTTCAAGTCATTCATTCTATGTCTTTCTCCTTTTCCCCTGTTGGCTGTCGCGTTTTCTTCTCTTGCCTCTTTCTAGTCGCGTCACCCTTTCATTCCTCACGCGCGGTGCCAGAAAGAGTATAGATGTGGGGTTATCCGGCACTATAATTGTTCAGGTGTGCATGCAAGCCTCGAACGAACGCTCTTGCTTGCATGGTTTTTTCTCTCCAGTGCTGAAGCAAATCTAACAGCTCAAGAAGATTCTGCGTAGTAGCAGGCAGCACTTCAAGCATCTCAGTTCAAATTGTCAGTTCCGACACTTGACAGCAGCACAAGAGCCTAAGGCCCAGGTTGTTATTATCACCAGCGCTCTGCCGTGTCTTGTCCAGAAACCAAGTGCAATGGCCACAAGCAAAACTTCGCCAACCCAGCTCGCTCGTCAGATTTTGGCAAGGCGGCTGTCTCTACGCGCGGTTGCCCGCAGTGTGCAACTTTCGGCTTTTAGAACCACAGCCTCTCGCGTGAGCAGCCTGTTGACTCCATGTGCAGACGTGCCCGTTGCATAATGTCCAAGATACAAAGTGAAGACACAGAGAGGCAATGGCGCTGGGGGCTGTCCTGGTGCAAACTCAAGGGCTTAGAGCTGAAAGCGCGGAATTCTGCGCACCCCGTCCCTCCGTCCCTGCACGTCCCCGCACGTCCCCGAACGTTCTGTACCACCAGTGTTGAAAGCCGAGCACATGGGATCCTGCATTGGCGTGTACAGTTTAGAGTCTTGCGAGGGAGGATGGGTCAGTCCGAACCCTGAGAGGTCAGAGATTGCAAACGACAGGGTTTTGCGGAGCAGTTCAGAACGCTGCCCAAGTCCCCACATGCTATCCGCTTTGCAAGCGGCATGCTCGAGTTAAAGACTCAGATGTTCTAGATCCACACGCGTCAAAAGTGACGTGCACATTCCGCTAATCGTTTTTGATTCTGCATTTGACCGCTTCCCAGCAGGCCTTCACTTGCCTTTGACCATTGGCACTTCGATGTGCTCCTGACCTGAGCCAGAACTCAGTGAAGGCCACGTGACCGGAGCTTGATGGACATAAAGCACACAAGGACGTCTTTGGAACACCTCGCTGCTTTCGCTTAGCGGTAAGAGTCTTGCGCTTGTAAGTTTCAGCAGGTGCTTTGCCCCGCCCCGAAGAGTGGCTTGGAACGTGTTTTGGTTTTCGGAGTTGTCGAAGGGACACCTCTCCTCTCACCTCTCGTTCCCAGGGACGTGACACGGCAGTGCCGCCCGTGCCATGTCAAGCTCTGTTGCTTTTTTGGGCGCGTGCCGACTTGTGAACAGTAGCGCAGCGCCTTCTGGTCACCGAAGCAAGGCTGGGATGCTGCCTCCAAGACACCTGATTCCTGATGCCGCAGTTCTGACCGTCGCAGGCTGCACAGGGCTTCGCTGTGCGCCCTGACGATTGACATGTCCCGAGGCCCGAGGCTTGCAGATGGGTTTTGAAGCATGGGTTTGCTCCGAGATCCGCCGGCATCAACGCTGCCAATGCGTACTCGTTACGTCGCTATTTAGTTTAAGTCGATCCGTGACAGATCAGGCCAGGACGGTTGAGCACAAAGTCTGCCAAGTTTGTGCCGCAGGCTAGACTGCCGCTTCCACGCAGCATCTGCATGCAAAGGCTTGTTCGTGCCCAAGGCCTCAAGCAACCTAGCTCACGAGGCTTCGCATTCGTGTTCGATTTCGATTCAGAACTCATGCTTCATCAAAGAAACTGATTACACCGTCCTGGGTGCTGGACCTGGGGCTCTCCGGATAATTGACCCAATCCCTGATGCCCTAAGAGTACCTGGATGAGAAAGCGTTTCACGCGCCGCAGTCTGGTCAAAGCCAACTCGTACTGCTTGACACGCTTGCGACCCGCTTGAAGTCGTGTGTGCCACACCAAGATTACCAAACAGCTCTTCTTTCACCCCTAAGTTCTAATCCCAAAGCCCCATATAAAACCCTAAAGCCTAAACCCGCCCTTGGCGGCGCAAGCCACATTCTCCAAGGCGTGAAGACTTCGAGTTCCCCTCTCGAAGCGGCTTCGAGAACTTCATCTTCGGGTGCCAGAACGAGTCCTTGCACCATGGACTTCCTCTTTGGGCGTGCCGTCAAGGAGGGCACTGGCACGGGCTGTCCCGCAGCCATTCCCTCTGCCTGATCGAACCCTTGTGGATCCCTCGTCGAACCAACCCCGCCTTTTGAAGCCTCAGACGGAAAAGAGAGGCGACTCTTGGCGGCCTCAGCGCATTCTCCGATGCTTCGCTTCAATGACTCCGCCTTCTCTGCGCTCGGCGATGACCTCGACCCGACTGGGTTTACTGGGTTTATAGGCTTTAGGCACTTTAGGCTTTAGGGTTGCAGGTTGCCAGCCTTCAGCAGAGCGCTTCCCGAAGCAGGGAGTGCTCCTGCTAAAGAGCTCCACATGCAGTCTTCCTCCGCTGATGCGGCTTCAATCCCTGAGTTGGGCCCGATTATTTCTGGGCTCGTTTCTTGATTTGGAGTGTGGGGGAACTTGGAACTAAGTCACATCACAGCCTGCCAGTCTGCAACGGCGGTTCAAACATACCCTAGGCAGGATCCTTGGCCTGCTTGGTCCTGATGTGCGAGTATCCGTCTCCGTTTGTGGGTTGGTTTGGGTGGTTAGCCTTAAGGCTCCGGTTCCATGGATAGCAGGACCTTCATCATGCATTGAACGTCCATGTTCCTCTTTTTGCTTGCTTGCACGAAGATGCTGGAGAACTGTCAGAGGGCGACGTGGGGTGAGGCGAGGCGGCCTCGGCCTCGACGTATGCAATCTCGAAGAAAGTCTCCACAGAGCCTTAGCTCAGCGCAGATCTTCTTGCAGATCTTCTTGCGGGAGTCTTTGCGCTGGAGTCTCCAACTCCATGACTGTCCCTTCCACGCCGTCACTGCATCTGCATCTCTGCATGAAGAAGCGCGGCGACCATATGACAGTGTGAAGGGGCCTGCAGAGCTCAGCAGCTATCTTGGGCGCGGCACTTCAGGGGATCAGGCGGGGTGCTTGCGAGGGGCCCCTGCAGGCAGGGGAGGCAGCTTCGGCTCAGTCTACCGCAAGGGTGCAGGGCGAGGAGCCGAGAGCTTGACAGCTTGAGCTGCCCGTGGCCACTCCTAGAGATGCTCTGAAAGGTTCAGGGAGGCACCGGCTGACGCCCACAAGCAGATCTTGGCTTCTACTGTGCTCTTGCAAGAGCCTGCGAGAGCCCGGCCCCAAGTGCCCCAATGGGTGTCGTCGGTGTCCCTCTGAGGGCCACTTGAACCGGCCTCCTCTCCATTCCTCTCTAATCACCGCCCATACCGTCCATGCCCCTAAAAATGCCGTGCAGTCTCGGCCAAGGCCTGCCGATGCTGATGCGCCCCTGTGCTTGAGGACTCCAGAGTTTGGCCAGCCCGGCTTCTCTTGCTGACTCCTTTGCTGTCACAACCGCCATGATCCCCGCCCTGTCGGCCAAGAGCGCTGGCATTTCGGCTTCTCATGAGGACGGAAGAAGGCAGCGTGAGCTGTTTGCACTTTCGGTGAATTGTTGCATGGAGCAGTATTTCCTTTAGCGGGTCTCAGGCCACCCTACCAGCGCACTGACAAGCGGACCGTTGGCAAACTGTCTTTGCGTTGGTAAGACCCAATCCCTCTAGGCTCGAAATTTCGAGATCTGGGCGGGTGTTGTGACTACTGTCAAACTTTCAATACGGTTTCGAAGCTTCAACACATTGCATGCGATTTTTTCCAGTTCGTAAGACATGGTGCAAAGCATCTGCCCCTTCCGAAAGCTACGGCAAGCTGCTTGCGGGTGTTCACGGGAGCAGATCGGCACAGCCACCCGAGCGCAGCCAAGAGCAGCACAAAGTAGCTCCTTCGATCAAGATTCAGCATGGCATCCTTGCGGATTTGGCCCTCCAAAGGCCAGAGCCGACTGGCAATTTCACTTCCGGCCTTTCTGGGAGCCGCTTAGCCTGAAGGCTCTTTCTCGGAGTGCGTTGCTTCATGTTGAAGTGTGCGGCATGTATGGGACCTTGTGCAATTCAGCTCCTAGAAATTCACGAGAGCAAACGGTGAAAACTTGCATTCCAGCAGATTGTTCGGGAATGCCTTAGTTAGCTTGCTTTAGCTTGCTTGGCCAGGCAAGTTTCCACTGGGAACTTAGCTTGCTTGCAGATTGGATTCATCTAATCCTGCAGCGCATGTGTCACCTTGAGACACCTGCAGCGCTAGGCATCAGATGTCAGACTGCTCGACAAGCTCTGCCGCGTGCTGCTATGAACTCTCGGACACCTTCCTCAATCCAGGGAAGGGCCACTGCACCGGAATTCGTGCGAAGTGCTTGGGGTTCGATGGGGAGATCCTGGGGTCGTGGGGTCGTGACACAAGAAACCCCAAACCCAGCTTCGTAGGGTGTGGTCTACGAGACATCATGAACATGCACACATCGTCTCTTCTGCCGGCCTGGGATACAGAAGACAAGGTCCAACACCTGATCCCGAGCATCATGTTCTAGTGTTTGCACCCTTTGTTTGTAGGCTTTTTCCCGCGCCCTCCACAGAAGCAGGGGCTTGGTGGGGTTTGTGGCGCCCTCACAAGTAGCGGTCGTTATATGTTCAGATCCATGCTGCCCTGGATGCGGCATGGATCCGTCTGGATGCGCTTTGCTGGGCCAGCTGGCCAGCTGTCGTCAGGTGAGTCCTAAACCCTAAACCTAAACCCTAAACCACTGTTTCTTTTAGTCTCGGCCATGAAGCCTCCCAGTGCATGTGCTATACTCCACACATGATCGGCAAGAACCGAACAAACACTGGGCATCACTTGGCCACATCCTGCGACTTCTGACAGTGAGATCTGCAACGGCGAATCACGTTGCAGCGCTCCGGCATGCAGCTCCCGTGGATAGACGGTCAGTTGTGGCCTGTTCGAACAGGTGCAGGTGCTCCTTCCAAGCGGTGCATCGACGCATCTTGGAGATTGCGCGATGGTCCATGCCGTCCTCGGGTCATGATCCGGATGCTGGGTTCGCGACCTGCTCGTATCCATGCTACCGGTACCATAAGTGATGCACATGCAGCGTAAGTCTGAACCAGCTTTGCTGGATGCAAGCTGACTGGTTCGCATTCCATTCCTGGTTGCCTTTCATGTTGCGGCACCACGTCGCCCGACAGGCTATAGGTGTTCCAGCTGTACAGATACACAAGACTTTTCAGCGCTGTTCGTGCGGCCCAGTCTCGGAAGAGCAGTGGATACTGCCTTGGCCCCATCCTGCGACAGCTGATGTTGGGGTGGTGTCTCCTTCTGTTTAGCTCCGCTGGCTTTGCAATCCCTTGAAGGTCCAGTCCCCCATCCGATCCAGAGCCTGAAGCTGGCAGCCATGAAGCGCGCTGCAGTGCTCGGGCGCACGGCTCCGGTGGATACCCGGTCCTTTGCGGCTCCCACTTGCACGTCTGCAGTTGCCCCAAGGCGAAGGATGGAAACATGTTGAAGCTAGAAGCCACAGATCTGCTGCTAGTCTGCTAGTGTGGAGCAGGCTGCAAGTCACACGTTTCCTATCAGCAGAGCCTTCTGAGGGCTCTCTGTTCCTGGCACTGGGCCGCCAGCTCTTGTCACGGCCGACGGCGGAGCTTTAACCTGCCGACAGGCTGACAGGGAGGGTGGCCGCGGCTTGAGACGTCGTTGTGGTTGCTGATCTTGCAGGCCGCCTTGACACTACAGTCACTTGTACCTGCAAGTGCCTTCCTACCTCTAGGAGTCTTCATGCAGATCTGCGCATCGGGAATCATGCATGGTTGCATGCATGGTTGCATGCATCTTGCGCTTCTTGCAGAGAGAAAGGCGCGACTTCAGCTCCCCGCCACAATGACAGGGCTGGCTCCCTCTTGGGCCGGCTCAGTCAGCTAAAACTGCTCAAGCCCACGACGGCGCAGGTACGATACCTCAGGCCCCAGCCCCTCTCAACTGAAGTGGAGACAATGGATTCCGGGGGTCACGGCTCCGTGAAAGCAACGGCAAGTGGTGTCCGATGCAAGTTAGGATGAGGTCTGACTTTGCACTGTCTCAGTTCTTCGGGGAGTGCTGCGGCCCAGCATTGTAGAGCAGGATGCCCGGATCACGTGAGCGTTGCTGGGGGTGAGTTCAGGTCGACCTGATTCGCGTCAGCTTCACGAAATCAGTCGCGGGAGAAGTTATCTCGCTGCCGGCATCCACGGCTAAAGCGTGCATCGCTCCCAGCTGAACACAGAAAGCTGCAACCTGACCCGCACCAATACCCAAGTCCAAGACCATGCCAGAAAATGCTTCACAGAGAAGCGCAAGCTTGCAGGACTGCTCAAGAGCAAGATGAGTATTATCACTTTGGAAGGCCACCTATGGCCTAAGATATGTCCGGGAAGGAAGCTAAAACATCCGATAAAACATAGTTCTCGTTGATGTGCATGAGTTCCGACTCCACAAGATTATCTATGTTCCGAGAACGTGTTCAGGGAAGTGGTCGCAGGCCGGTGGTCAGTTTTAACTTAATGTTTGCCAAGTAAACACGTCTGATCCCATGCTCATCAATGCCGCAGTTGTTCTAAAACGCGCCGCAAAAGTTGCGGAGATTGGGTTCTCTTGTAGCCCTCACCTGAACCTCCAGGTTGAGACCCATCAACTGACAGACTGTGCTTGAACTCAATGCGAGGCTCCCCACTAAGCAGACGATGCAAAGTGGAGAGGAATTCTTGCAGCTTAGTGGCCTCAAGATCAGAAGGTTCTGGTTCGGGGGCATGCCGCATGCCGCATGCCCGCGTTTAAGCGCAGAGATCTCCAGAAGTCAGCACATCAGCATGTCGCACACCTTGGAAGCCTTGCCAACCAAGGCCAGATTTGCCCACTGTTAGTCATTACCTCAATACCTGAAATGCCTGAACCATGACCCACATCCAGCCCCTGTATCGCCCTATTGCTTTCTTGCTCTGTCTGCTCTGTCTGCTCTGTGACATGGAAGCGCCCCAGGCCCAGCCCAGGCCCAGTCCCGGGCCCAGGCCGTAAGAAAAAAACGGCCATTCCCGTCGGGCGAGTCTGGCCCCAGGAAGATGGGAGAGCCGAGAGAGTTCTCAGCCACACCAGGCCCAGGCTCAGGCCCTCGGTGTTCCAGTGCTGCAGTGCTCTCTTTGAGCCTTGCGGGACGTGGCAGACGCGGCGCACCGGCACCGGTGCGCTGACTGTGCTTGTACGGCTTCGACCGCCACCCAGGGCGGTAGGCAGACAGCGGCAATGGGGCCCGGCCCAGCCTGTCCCTGCCAGCGCCCGCCGCGACAGCCGCAGCCGCTGCAGCTTCGGACCGAGAGCCCGGCCATCGCATGCTTGATAAGCGCATCTCAGCGCAACCTCTATACTCACTTCCCAGAACCTCAAAAGGCTGTAGAACTTCGACGACTTTAGGTTCTCGCACATGCGCCCGGGCACCACGTCGCACCATGTCGCGCGTGCGCACGCGGGGCCCAACGACGTTGCGCCTGGCGCCCTTCAAGGCCCTTCGTGAAGGCTTTCTGAAAGCCGGTGCACGTCTCGATAGTTGGAGGGCCTTGTGGGCTCGGTGTGTGTCTGCTGACACGCGGGTAGAGTGACTTCAAAGAGCATTGAGCTTCAGCATCCTCCCCGTCGAGAGTCTGCAGGCGAAGATAGCAGGCTCTCAATCGCTGACCTTGCGATTCTTGCCTGCACCTGTGGCTGTGGTCTTGGCTGTTGTCTAGTGCGTCTAGCGCGACATACGTCACTATGGTCCAGATCTGAGACTTCTGAGAGGGTTTCGGGCAGTTTCGGGGTTACAGCCCCCAAGAGATGCCAAAGGCGGTTACGGGTGCAACAGGGCTCAAGGGGGTTTCGCAGTGACTGCTCATGCAGGCTGCTCAGGCAGGGCTTGGGGCTTGGCCTTGCAGAGCCGATATCTCTCCCGGGGGGGATGGATGCCCATGCCTCTGCGCCGCGCTGCGTCGTGTTGCGGGGCCTGCGTCGTGCTGTGAGAGGCTTCCCGCCGCTCCGCGCCGCTCCCCGCGCCGCTCCCTGCCGTTGTCGGCGGAAGGGCTCCGGGCTCTGAAAGTTGCGCCTGCTTTCTGCAGCGTGTTTGAAGGCATGAGCCATGAGGGGCAAGTGCAGAAAGTGAGCGTGCGGCTTTGGTTGCCTCGAAGGAGGTCCGAACATACGCAGACCTCGAAGGCACCGAGCATGCAGAGTACTGTTGTGCTCTAGAAGCCGCCTCAAAGCAGGCCAAGGCCTGGCAGAGGAGCGCTCTAAGGGCTCGGTCCTGAAGCCTGGCTTGGGAGGTGAGCCGGGGGTTGAGCTAGTGCATTTAGTGGCGGGGCCCACAGATGGACTGTAGTCTCCAGGGCCTCCAGAGCCTCCTATAGGGCATGATGGCAACAGCTCGGAAGCTTTGGAAGCCTGGGAAGCTTCGCCCCAACGCCTTGGTCCATAGGCCCCAAAGGCCCATAGGCGCAGCATAGTCGCTCGGTGCAGCTTCCGACGCACTGTGCGCATGGCTCGCATGGCTCAAGTGCATTCGCAGCTGAGGTGAGCAAGCCCAGAAGCAGCCGGAAGGTGGTCAAGCTTAGAGGCCGCTATCTACCATACCAATGTCCAATGCGGCGGCGATGGCATGCCTGCCTGGGTCTTCGGTCTTCGAAAGCTTGTCACCAAGGCTGGTGATGAGTGTAAGTTGTGTGCATGAGTAGCCCCTTGCTTGCTCGTGGCCTGGCTTTTTCGCGTGGCAGCGTTCCGTTTCGTTGCCAAACCCACGGTGGCCTGCAGCCACCGTCCGCAGCGCCAGAAGGCAATCTCTCAAGCACAGGCTGCTCAAGCGTCTTTGTCCGCGGGTGCCTGACGATCCCTAGTGCAGGGGTCACCGCACCCTGTGTGTTAATGAACGAGGACACGCCCTACGTGGCTGCCTTTGCCCGAAGGCCCGCAAAGAGTGTGCTCGAAACGAGCAAGCTTCCACAGGAGCTTCCCAACAAAGGGCTTCTTGGGAGATGTTTCTGTAGGAGGCTTGTCATCATCTCTCTGGCAGAAGGACCGTCACATCCGCGGCCTTGACGGCTCAGAGCAAAGACTCAGCAGGCTGCGCCGCTTGCGCTGTCAGAATTTCACGCTGGAGGCAAAAAGGACCACAAAGCTGGGCCATGGGCTTCGAGATCTGTTCCCTCAACCCCTAAACACCCCTAAACCCAAAGCGTGCTTGTAGGTCCACCCTCAATTCGCATCCCAAAAACTAGAACCCACAACTCTTTACGCCCTCAGAACTGAGCCGCCATACCCCCCTGAATCATCTGGATAGTGACCTGCTGGGTTGCCGCGTCATGAAGCAGAGTTGCAATTTCGGTTTGTGATATCTTGCACTTAAGAGGCTGACAATGTTCATCCATGACGAGTTATGGGCTCAGGGTGCTTGATGTTCAATGGTTTCAGAACTGCCTGTGCCTTCCACGTGCAAGCATGACTGACTGCGATACTTGGCCAGGTTTGGCTTAGAGGTTCATCTTGCAAGGCGGGTTTTGGCTTAGACGTGCGTCTTAGAGGGCGGGGTTTGGCTTAGAGCTCACGCTTTCAGTTCCGGCGGAGCTGATTATTCAGCAGGAGGGACAGAGAGATGGCATGCGCTGGCGAACGCACTGTCCAGCGACTTGGCTATAGGTGATGTCTGGCACGGATATGAGGTAGCTGTGTGGGAAGTTATGTTCAAGTTCGTTCCTTTTGCAGCATCGGTTTCGTGGGGGATTGGCCTCCAACATGACATCGCCGCTTCTGCTCCCGAAATCCTGCATGTTGCGTTTAGGGACCGTTTTGAAGAGCGGTCCTTGCAGGTGAATACTATCAAGCCCTCGCACCACGACAGTCTAGTCTCACCATGTTGAGGCACCAGAGTCGCACACGTGATGGTAGGGGACCCACTGGCCCTGGCAGCCCTTGCGTTACCCCACACCCGATAGCTTGAGAAGCCCCTGTTGGTGCGCGAGCCCGGTCATGGTCGCCAGCTACGCTCGCGTGGTTCCCAGGAGCCCAGGGAGCTTTGTAGGAAAAGGGATTAGAGATTTTAGGCTTCGGCTTCGGTTCTGGGATTCTATAGGAGTGTAATAATGGGGTTGCTAAGAAAACAGCAGAGCCGTTTCATGTCCAAGCTGTGCCGCATCTTTCAAGGAGCCTGCTTCGGCGGATATCGCTGGGCCTTGCCACCTGTTCCGTGGCACTCTTCTCAGCAGAAGGGCCCGCCGTGGCAGAAAGCTCCTTGGAACATGGTTTGGGGGCGGGGGCGAGGGGGGGGGGGGGGGGGGCATGATGTTCCGCATTGCAGTTCTCGGGCCTCAGGGTGGAGTGCAATGCAAGAACGAGGAGGGTTTACGAAAGCTCGGATCGGATCAAAGCGTCCAATGGAGACAGATGCAGCCGCCTGCTGAGTGTTGCTTGGGGCCGTACACGCAGATGAATCAGATACAGTAGCAACGCCGTTCTGGGAGACCTGTCTGGGGGTTTTTTGCCCACGCATCTTTACGTGTTAGACAACTTTCTGTCTGTTTATACATCTATACATATAATATACATATATATATATATATAATATGTGCGTGTGCACTCAACACAACGTCAGGAAATCTGTCAAGGCATGCTTGCCGACTAGTCCACGGTACGATCACTCTCAGTTGATCATAGCTTCTGCCTTATTCCCTTCCAAACCCAGAACAACATCTTTCCCAGCATTTTGCAGGGGCCTACACGCCGGCGCCTGTGGGCTATCGATCGATTCAGCTTCAGGTGGGTGCGAAGCAGGTGCCCTGCTCCCTTGACAATGGGGTGTCGAGGCATTTGGGAACTTAGGGTTTCCATACTATGCGCTGCAAATGGCCACTCTCGGCAGTGTGGAAGGGTGGGCTATCTGGCCTTGCAATCCCCATAATCAACCCTGCAAACGGCCTTTTTTCAGGGGTGGGGCATAATTTAGCCCATCCTGGCAGGTGCCGACGAGCGTCTGGTATCCAGCACAAGTGGGCAAAGCAGCTGCGCGCATCGCCGCGGACCACCAGAGCCAAACTCCCCGCCCCCACGCCACCATAGAGCAGAGTAGACTCTGTCTGCGTTCAAGTCCCGAGACCTGGCATTTCCTAACCCTATAAAGCTTGCTGAGACCCTGAGTAGTGTATCTGGAGGACAAGAAGCCTTACCAGCACTTTATCAGTGTGGGCAAGATCGTGGAGGCACCACCCCCCCGTGTCTTAAGAGGGAAATACAGTCGCCCGTCTTGCCCTATAGCAGGCTGTCCGCTCTGTTGCATGCGAGTCTCTTAATGCCCACAAAGCGATTTTTTTGGGGGAGTCCTGTGTTGCATTCTTGAGATGTCCACTTCCCCTGCGCCGCCTTCACCAGGAGGTTTGTGTTTGAAGTACGATTCTGGAATCAGATACCCAAGCCCTATTTAGTACGGCTTTTGAATACCGGTTTCCACAATACTGCAGACGAGCCAGTGCATTAAGCCCGCGACCCTTTCTTGCGGTTTAGGGTTTAGGGCTTGCTGAAACAGCCCGGCAGCAACAGGGTGTAGGCTTAGGGTTTGGGGAGCAACCCTAAACCCTAAACCCTAAGGGTTCGTTTCCAGAACTGCGGAGGTCTTGCAAGGCGCGCTGCTGCCGCGGTCAGTGGGCTGGGAGTTCGACCTACAGGCCTTCGGAGAGATGAAAAGCGAGGCTTCATAATATCTGCTGCGAGTCATAGTAATGTCATAGTAGTTTCTGTAGGTTACATCGTGGCTATACATATGTAGATTTATACACATAGCAATTTAGGTCATCATCGGTATTGTACTATGGGGAGATACATTGTTGCAGAGCAGGTGGAGAGATCGACGAGCGATTGGAGCCTTTAGGGGTTGGGTGCTCAGGATTGAGGGCCCGGACTCTTTTGCCTTCAAAAGGGATTAAGAGGCAACTCGGCTTTAAAAAGTGCCGAAGCGCTCGAGCCCCCTTGTATTCTTACGTGGGGTGCCCCCAAATATTTGACGTGTTGGGTCTCAAATACAGTATGTATACAAAATTCGTGGTTAAGAATGTCCAGCATTTGGATCAACCTAGACCTGGCACTGTTAGTGTTCGGAAGCCAGTTGAGACCAAGACCTCAGCCACTCAGCCGTAAACAACAAAAGCCCCAAAACATCCAAAACATCCCCTTGAACAAGTTGGATTGAGGGATGAAAAGGGTCAGAGTTTGGGGAAGATACCCGTTCCGAGAGGACCCCAATCAACAAAAAATCCACTGTGGGGAGGCTGGCCTGCCCATCTTCGCGGATGCGCCGGCCTTGGTGCCAGACACTTCCGCCGCCTCCGATGTTCCCACGAGGCTGCAGCAGCTCCGGACTTCCGCTGGGCTTCGCCCGCAGAGACTGGCCAAAGCTGAGGTTTTAAATTGGTTGCAGGGTTGACGCAGTTATGCAAGGCAAGGTTTGTTGGGTTTTTGTGGGTTCAAGGGCTGAGTACCGCTCTCACCACGCGTGTAGTAGGTGCTCCAGCCTGAGTCACTGAGGAACTGCGCCATCATCTTTGCCCACGGATATCTGGGCAGCCGCTTCGATATGCTGCACCTCTGCGAGCGCCTGGCGAGCCAGGGATTCATCGTGGCCTCCCCGGACTTCTCAGAGGGCCTCTCGGGCGCTGTGTCTGAACTGCCACTTGGCTGTAAACATCTGTCATACATTTCCTAAAGAACACAAAGCTAAAAAGTAAAAAAATAAGAAATCACATCAAAGTCCCTGAAGCACAAAACCCTGAGTTCATTTAGGGGTCAAGTGGGGCGCTGGAATGACAAGATGAGCTTCCATCCTTGGTGCACCCAGGCCAAGACGTGACATTGTCTCAGAGCTGTTAGCAAAGCTTCGAAGAGGTTGGGGCGCCCAGCAATTTGGAATTGTTGGCCACTCTGCAGGCGGAGGCACTGCGACCGTTTCCCCAGGCCCATTTGCTGCTTGAATGTTCTTGCAGGCTCGTTTCACTAAGACTTATTCTTGATGCATCTTCGATGATTACAAGCATTCTGTTCTGTGAGCAACGCTCGACGTTCAAGGAGCAGCCTAGGTCTGTGGCCGCGTTGCCGTTGCTGGTCTGGCTCCCGGATATGCTGGCCCGGATCCTTTACTCGTCATCGCGTCCGAGGGTGACGGTGTCGTGCGGCTCGAACGAGTTCTCCAGGCTATACCCAGCGGGACCCCCTGTGTGGAAGATCCAAAGAACTGTGACCTTTCACAATCCTCAGGCGCAGTCCTTCTGCGCCGAGCCTTCAAGCCAGGGGAACAAGCCCCCTGCCATATTTCTTTCTTATCCGCGGAGACCAACAACGCCATGATTTCTTTACTTTCGCCCTTGCTGCCCGTTGCACGGGCCCTGAAGGTCCCGGTGCTTGACTTTGACACCTATCTTCGCCTTCAGGACTCAGAAGAAGTAGCATCGGAGATGCTGCCTTTGATCGAGGACTTCTTCTCCACGAATGCTGCCAAGCAAGATTGAAGATGTCACCTGCTAGCTGTGCTGGGCGATCTGTGCGCCGACGCCGAGTCTGGGATCGTCGTCCCTGTATGGTCTCTGCAGTCGGACGGTGCAAGGCCACGAGGCAAAGCGCTTCCAACTCGATCGGATAGACTGCAAGCCTGTTTCAGGGCACAGCGCTTTGCACACCAAACCCTTGAGAAGCCACACAAAGCTCAAAAGTCTTCTGGTTGCATCCCACCTTATATTACATTGTCCATGAACTGCAAGCAGGCTTGAGCCACCCAGCAACAGCAAAACCCACACTTAAAATGGCGAAGGGCCAATGCCTACAGCGCGTCAGCCCTGTTTGTGGTTAGGGCGAAACAGCTCTGAATCCCTTAGCAGAAACCCGGAGACGGAGAGGCTTCAGAAGTTTGGGTCCTTGCCTTCAGGGGATCTTCTGTATCGAATGTTTTTGGGGGGTTCGGGCTGTTTTTGGTTGTTGTTGCACATCGGGCTTTTGCTTTTTTTGGCTGGACACGCCTGGTGCCCTGATCCCGTTCAAGCCCCGCTGCTCCCAGCAATGGCGCACGCTGGAAGATTGAAGCGGTTCTTGGCAGACAAGGGCTATGGCTTCATCGAAAACTCTGATGGCTCGGGCGATGTTTTTCTGCACTCCTCCCAGCTGATCGAGGGCGATCCGGACGACTTGGTTCAGGGGGTTGAGATCGCCTTCGACATCGAGGAAGACGCACGCAGCGGCCGGACCAGAGCCACCAATGTGGCCGTGAAGCACAGTGCCGGCAAGGGAAAGGGTAGGCCAGCCTGGGACTGGGAGGAGCCTGCGGCTGCCCAGAACAGCCTTTGGGAAAGGACCGTCTTGTCATTTTGGCACTCTCAAGTGTCAAAAACTGTGAGAATCTGCAAACTGCTGTCAACTTAACCACAAACCCGGAACCCCTGAAGTAAGCGCCGAAGGAACACATGGACCACATGGAGCTGGGAAGACTCCTACGCAAATCGGGGCAGCAACTCATGGGGCAGGTGGGCAGCAGCCGAATCCTCCTCCCGACTTGGGCTCATGGGCTCCTCCTGACTTTATACCTTCCCCCCCAAAAAAAACCAAAGCAACGAGAAACAAGTCGTACGCCCTTAGAAGCAACAAATCTTATCCCCTTATATAAGCACGCCACACGGAAGTATACAACCGCACACACGCTGAGTTGCCAGCACAGGGAAAGAGCATCTCCGGTGCACCAGCGCCTCTTGGACCAAAGATGGTTCTCGTGTTGAGGGGCTATTGAGGGTTTAGGGTTTAGGATTTTAGGTTCAGGGTTTAGGGTTTAGGGTTTAAGGTTCAGGGTTTAGCGTTTAGGGTCCAGAGCCTCCTGGTTCACAACAGGCTTCAGGGTTTATTTGGGCTGGGGATGGTTTGGCGAAAACGCAAGACAGGTATGCAGCGTCCTTTTGGCGGAACAGGTTCTCAGTAGGTTCTCTGACTTAGAAGCTGTTTGTGCTTCTGTTCAAAGTCTAGTCTTCCCCACGCGTGCCTTTTGTTATGCCAACTCCCGAATCTCAAAAGGTTGTTTCCGAAGTTGATCAGCCGAAGATGCAACAGTAGCAGAAGGGCCATGCAGACCACCACCTACACCGCCGGCCCATGCAGAGAAGGCTGCCCCCTTACAAAGACCCTAAACCGTCCAGCACCCCCCAACTACCCTTTAACACTATACTGGAAGTCCCTTTAACCATAAGGGTAGGCCCTTATGAAAGGGGGCGTTTATTAAAGGGAGGGGGGGGGGTGGGGGGCAGGCTAAACACGCCGCTATTGCCTCTCAAGGCTTCGAAACGGAGCTCGCCGATTGGCTCCTGGGCCTGGATCGAGGTCAAGGGGAGATGCGGCAGTTCAAGGAGGCCTCAGGGAGTCAGCGCTCTACATCGGGGGGCCCGGGCACCCCCTCTTCAGAAAAGTTCTGTGACGGAAGCCTTACAGAAAGCACTCTGCCCCCCCTTTTGTCCGGACCCTTTTTTGGTGTTGAGTCCCCGCAGGCGATCTCCTGGCATTACAGCAGCTGGTCTGAGTTCATTAACGGGGCCATCGAGGATTTCGACTCCCAGCGCCCCGGCCGTTTGGGCATGGGGTGCATGGCCGAGCCTGGATCGGCTCTGTTGGTGATGAAAAACTGAGTGGGGTCAGTCATTGACAGTATCTCCTAGCATCAGAGATAGAGAGACAGAGATACAGAGAGACGGAGCGCGCGAGAGAGAGAGAGAGGCAGACTGTTTTCAGAGCCGGGGGGGGGGGGGGGGGGGGGTGGTGGGAGTGAGCCCTTGTTCTTGCGTGTCCCAGATGCGATTCTTGAGGCCTTTCAAGCTGGATGAGGGCTTCCTCTGGAAAATCAGGCTCCATGAGACAGGCCGACGGGGTCTCAGCAAAATGTACGACCATGTAGGAGCCTGTTTTCTTTTTTATACTTTGTATCGCCTGTTGAGAGCCTCCTTGCTGGCAGGCCATAGCATCCTTCTGGCCACAGGCCTAAGGAAGTTGGTCGACCAAGGGCTGCATGAAGCCAAGGCCCGCAGAGCATCGAGGGGTGAGAGCTTGGGGCTTAGTGGGGGTTAGGCCTTCTCGGATTAGACAGTGAGAGAGCCGGAGCCCAGAAACGAGCACAGCCAGCAAAAGTGATTTGAGGGGGTTGAGTTTGGAGTTGGGATTTCGCAAGCCTGATGTGAAAGGGCTTGCCCCAAGGGGTTTGTTTGCCAAAAACGACAGGTCTCTTGGATGTGCGCGCAAGTCGAGGGGGGTAATGGAGTATAGTGCATTGTAAGGATACTGGGCATTCCACCAGCACTGGGGTGGATTGAGATCTGGGGTTAAGGAGGGCAGCTACTGGTAGCTACAGTGATAGCTGATAACTGGTTAGCACTCTGTTCGGGGGTCTCATAATCCTACTCCTGAACTATGCCCATGAAGCCTCAACCTCTAGACTCTAGACACCTAAACTCTGCACCTCTAAGCCCAAAACCTGTGCCCAGCATGTCTCATTGCCTTGTCGGAAAGCTCTTCAGCGGCCGGCTCAATTTTGTGATAACGGCGGCTGGCAGACTACCGCCTAAATCCTACACTCCGGCAACCGTCTAAGGCAGTACAAACCCCCAAGTCTGGATCTGCTGCAGGCAGGAAGTGACGCCGCAACATCGCAGCCGGATTCAGGGAGGGAGGCGCAGCCCGAAGCGGAGGCCGAAAGCTGCGGGTGGTGGTTTGTACTTTAGGGTTTACGAACTTTTTTGGTTTCTTTTGGTAGCCCGAGCTCTTGAGCCATGTCGCCAAAAGGGACTTCTGGCTGCTTTGGACCTGATGCTTTAGAGTTCTAGATCTGGACATTTGAGTGCACTGAAAAATGCCGAGCCCGATGAGGACACTGACAGAGACAGCGGTGCCGAAGATGAAGATTGTACACCGGCAGCATCCAAGAATAGCTTACATGGGGCAACCGCTATTTGCAGTCCGAGGTGCATGCGTTGCCCGTACACCATTGCAACCTCACATCGCGCACCACGCACATTTCTGCCTGTTCTACCGTTGGAGAAGCCGTTTGCGTCCTCAACCCTGAACCCTGAACTCTATTTGATTGCAAAGTCTTGCCGGGTGTCATTTTCCGGTGGATTCCCATCCGCAAGGCCTGCATTAACTTGTGCCACGTGATAAAGGGAAGCCCCGGACGGGGAGCCCAAGAAAATCTTCCTGTGGGCATGCATCAATCCCTTCGCTTCCTCAGCGCCCCCATGTTCACATGAATCCCCAGGATCCGAAGCAGCAAAAACACCAAAGCCGACCCCAGTTTGAGCCATTTCTACACCGTCTCGAGCCCTTGAAGACATGTATAAGACGAAGACGGAGAGAGAAGGTCGCAGTCGACACGCCGAGGTATCCGCGTCTTCGTTTGCATCATGGCTCGCGGAGTTGAGCTGACGCTGTTGCCCTGCCGCACTACCCGACCGAATAGGGGTGGTTTTTTCAGGGGGGCCCGACACGGCAAAGAGTGACTTCAAGGTTGTTTGGGCCCACATGAATGCAGAAACCGTTCCCAAATGTTCGGTTTGCTACCGAAACTGGGCTTGTTCCACTAACATACAGATTCTTTAGTGCGAGGTACCCCGGCACACCAAGTGCACCCTACCTGAACACAGCAGCCTAAGAAGCCTCTTGAATGGCTCAGGAGCCTGCCTGTGGACAGCACTATTGCCCAGGTAATGGCCAAGTTGGAGGACCCTGCGGTGGGGTCTAGGGTTTGGCATGAAACGGTTGCCAGGTTCAAAAGGGCTTTGAGCTTGGGGCTTAGAGCTTAGGGTTTAGGGGTAAAGGGTTAGGGTTTTACAGACCCTTCTGCAGTTTGCCCCGCAGCGCATGGCGGGTGGTGGAAGGTGGACCCTGGTGAGCTCGAGATATCCGCGCAGAGTCCCTCTTTGTTACCCGTGAATAGTCGAGCGTAATCCTTATTGCAAGAGCCACCAGAAAAGTACACCACCCCAATTCGTCAGATACCCCTTCAAGCCAAAACCATATAAGCCCAATAACCAAGAGCTCCGGATCTTTAAGGGCATGCTTCAACAACCGTTTCAAGTTAGGGTCTAGGAGGTCTGATGAGGGTTTAGGGAGGAGTCCCAACGCAAAATGCAGAATGAGCACCCGAAGCTCGACACCAAGCTTCGAGGATGGATTTCCTTCGGAGCTTAGTGCCAGCGCAAAACAGACAGCGAACCCTCAAGAAGCACACTACGTTTGCATATCCACCTCGCTCTCTCTCTCTCTCTGTCTCTCTCTCTCTCTCTCTCTATTTAATATGTATATGCCCACATTTTTAATAATTGAAGTTTGCAAGTGCAATACATGTATTTGCGCATACCGCATACCTTGCTTTTTTCGAAGGCACCCTTACACACAGAAACAAGCTCCCTGCACGAGGAGCTCGAGGGCGTGGAGCATGGTGCTCAGCGCTTCGGACTCCCTTCAGGTACTTTCGAATTCGGTTTGATAGTTGGGATGTTCCCGCTTTTTTTCTGACAATCCTTAATCGGGATTATAGTACCCCCTACCATAATCCTTATGAATAACTGTTAGTATAAGGGAACATCCCAAATTCATAGTCTTATTGAGGCTTCTTGGGAGTCTTGAATGAAGGTTCAGAGGTGTGGGCATCTTGAAGGAGGAAGCATGCGCTTAGGGATTTTGATAATGTAGGCTTAGGGTTTAGGGTAGGATTCTCGATTGAGGGATCAGAGGTTAGGGATTTTTAGATTAGGTTTCATCGGTTTACTTGAGAACTTCGTGCATCGAGGGTTTCAGAATGTTTCAGCATGGCAAAAGCACAGACAATTGCGGACCATGACCCAAAACAGGCCCTCAGCCTTGCAAGCCCTGGGTCGACGTCAGGTCACCTGTTACGGGGCGAACACTAGGAGCCCTAAACCCAAAACCCTAAACCCCAGAAACCATTACTCCAGTAGGGGCGATAAGATTCCACAACCTCTTCAATGGACACCGCGGAGTCCAGGCATCTCTTCTCATCGTCGCAGTCCTCGAAGCTTGAACCCGAGGCCTGGATGTCTTGGTCCCCGGAAAATGCGTGCCCTCTTTATACCCCAAATAGAAGATCATCCCCTTTAAAGGGCCCCACCCCCAATTTTCGGGAACCCCAGAATGGTCCTAGGAACGGGGTTCTTGTAGCTTCCTTCGATGCAGCTTTGTGGTTTGTGTTTTTTTGGGGCGGTTTCTGGTAGACGTTCACGGGGTGGTGGGGTGTGCCGGAGCTAGAGCAGCCGACTTTATGCCCCTTGGGGATTCTTTTTCATGTTTTGTTTATATTAAACCCAAGAGGATATTAAGAATGTGATTTTTACTAAGGGGAGTATAGCAGATACTGCGTCTGTGACTCGGGAACAGGAGCTGGTGGTTGACGGCACGCAGCTCTTTCTGTCGAGCCTGGAAGATGTGCGCATGCTGTCGCTGCTGCCTGCGCCGCGGCTTCAAGCTATTACCACAATGGGTGGTTGATCTGTTCAGGGCGCACAAACTTTTGGCACTCAGGAGCACATTCGACCCCAATTGAACTCTGCCTGCTTGGTGGATGTGGTGCTGGACTTGGACCGGAAACCTGTGGTCCACGAGCGAGATGACCAGGGAGCATAGTTCCAATCAACAGCATCGTTTCCCATTTTTTGGTAATCTTGTTGGCTTTAGCATGAAATCGGGTTTCTCAACGTAATGCTCCTACGGTGCTCACCATCATTGTTGTACTTCTGTCTCAATTGGCGACCTGGCCAAAACCAAGGAAATCTCCGCAAGCGCGTGCTGGACGGCTGCCCACTCGTCACCCAAGGCGACTTGGATGCCGCAGAAGCCCACGAGTTACTGGCAGGACGATGGACGAAGGACCAGCAGTGGTATAGTGACGTGTTGAACATCCTTAAGAAATTAGCCTGATGTTGCTTTGTTGTTGCGCTTTTGGTGGTCTTTTGGAATCACAGCTGGTTGGGAGTTTCTTGTCCGCAGGGGACGAGGTGTGTTTGACCATGCGTCAGGCAAAGATGGGCAACCTCAGTTCGGAAGCTTTTGGGCTCGGTAGCACTCGGCTGGCCTTAGCATGATGTTTAGGCTGTTCCTGTGCTCGCACGATCAGCAGCTGGCAGCTTCAATGCATTTTTTGGGGGTTGAGGATCTTTCGACGTGTGCACACCAACCGAACGTCTGCTTCCTTTGAACTTCAGAAAGCAGACTCGGCTTCGAAGCTTCCAGGACAACCGGTCGGGGATTTCGGGCACCCTCCACCGGGTCGCGCGCATTGTCGACCACTATGGTGGCGGAACCTTTCTCTTGAGCTTGTTTTGGCCAAAGCTCTGATTGGATTGTTTCCCGAAGTTTCAGAAGATAGTCAGATAGTTAGTCCAGCTGAACTCCTCCCGGTCCACCTTGAACAGCCCAGGATCTTTGACGGGGCTGACGCTGCGCATGGCACACCCCATGTATGGCCTCACGGAGAAGGTGCCGCAGCTGCGCAGAGTGATCGAGGACCGCACTTGGCCATCGGTGTTACCTACACAGAAGTCTTGGGCGCCTCAATATCTCCACCATGTACTCCTGCCACACCTATGTCCCCTCCCCCCAAACAGACTTTCATCTCTTCTCCAGCATGCAAGCATGCATGGAGGATGGTAAATCTTTGCTGGTTCTCGGGCCCCCCGGCTCTGGCAAGACGACTCTGTTGCGCGAAGTGGCGCGCTCTCTCAGCAACTGGGTGACAAGAGTGCCTAGAGGTCTCCACCTTTTCCTGAACTTCTGGTGTTCAGGATGCGCACGTATAGGTCCCTAGCTATAAGCTGCGCTGTTCACCTTCGCATGGGTCATTCACTTGCTGCTTCTCGGCCTTTGCGATTTTCGCTGGAGGTCTATATGTCCTTTTCCCAAACTGACCAGCAGGGAATGTAGGCCCGGACTCAACACTAACATGGCTTGGACCATGCCAGGCGAAGAGTTCAATCGGCGCGTGTTTGTCATCGACACCTCTAGCGAGATCTGCGGGCCGCGTGGCTGTGTTGGTTAGAACTGACGGATGATGCAGTGGCCCATTGCTCTTCGCCGGTAGTTGCACTTCTGAATTTTGGTGGGCTTCTTGATCATAGTTAGCAAAGGTTAACATTGTAGATCTGGTTTTCATGAAGTTTTTGAGATGCAGGTCGAACACCCCAAACCCTAGAAAGCCCAGACCCCAAGAATAACAAGACGCCTCTAACCCCTCCAGACCCCTAAAACCAAACCATGTTTTTTCTCAAGCGCCCCACTGACTGAGCAGTACCCGGGGCTGCCTTGCGCAGCATGCCTGGCCAGCAAGTTGGCATCGTCTACGCGGCTTTCCTCTCGGTTGGAACCGCCAGTGGCTGGTTTGTCATCAATGGTCTGCTCAACCTCATCGCCAACGAGCCAGACGTGTCTAAAGGAGGAAAGATGACGGGTGAGGTCGCACTAGTTGGCTCCATTGTCAGCCTGCTCCTATGTGGCTTTTACCTCCTTTGGATGGTGGCCTGTGGCAAGCCTTCACGGCGTGCTGAGCAGACGTGGAGCACTTCGGTGATCCTGCTCGCTACGGCGAGCTTTGCAATGTTAGCCGCGGCTTGGGATGTCTGCCCGCCAGGCTATCCGATGGTCTTGACAACCGCTGTGACTGGGTCGATCGTGGGCAACTGCTCAATTCTGATGCTCTTTCCGCTGATTGTGACCTACTACGGCGGTTGGCTGGTGGCTCCGGTGCGGGCGGGCACGGACCTTTCGAGCATGTTCACCACCTTCCTGGCGCAGTTGCAGAGCCCGGCCGGCGGAGCCCAGACGTTTCCCACGTGGCTGCTCTTTGTCTTCTACACCCTGATCAGCTGCCTCGGCCTGGTTGCCTGGGCAGTGATCCTTTGGAAGGGCATCGGGCTCAGGGAGCAGGAGGACCCGAAGAGCAAAGAGGCTCATGAGTTGCAGGTGGACGAGGAGGGGATGGATTCAAGCACGGCGTTCGAATCGAGCAGCGCAAGCACCAAAGGCAATGCCCAGGAGGCACCGCAAAATTTCTGCCAGGCGCAGCTGTCGGGCCTCCAGTGCCCACGCCAGCTCATCGTGCCCGTGGTGCTCGCGACGCTGACGCAGATCACTCAGTGGTGCTTGGCTGGAACCCTGGGCCAGATTGGCGCGGAGATGGCCGACCCTGTTGGATGTGATGGCAAGGTCGGCCGCTTCATCTGGCGAGTCTCCCTCACCCTCTCCCAGATTCTGGTCCCTATTGGCTCTGTGTTCTCCTCCTTGGCTGCATGCCCCCGGCCGATCTTTAACTGCCTTTGTCTGCTGCAGTACCTTTTCTGCTTCCTGCTTTGCACGGCAGCGGCGGGGCTCTGGCGTGGCTTCTGGACCAGCCAGGCTGGTGGCATGCTCTACATGGCATCCTACGCGGCCTGCGGTGGCTTGGAAGGGTACCTGGTCACCATGGCCTACAGATACATCGGGGATGCGCCCGAAGTGCCGCAGAGCCTGAAGCACAGCGCCGGGACACTGTTAAGCTTGCTCACGGTCGTTGTGGTCAACTCGGGCAACTTGTTTGTCGGAGCCGCTGTCGCGGACGATGTGATTGCATGCAAAGATCCCTAGCAGAGGCCCTAGCAGCCCTTGCACCCAAGGGACTTTGGGAAGCACAATTCTGTTGTACAGCGAGCAATGCATAACTCAGCATCCTCTGCTTTGCAAAGCTGGTGTACAGTATACAGTAGCAGTGTGACACCCTGCCAGCCTGGTGCCCCGTGGCACATCAACGGGCCTGAGGCTGAACGCAGGGCTCCTGATAACATGTGCATTCGCTCCTCAAGTAGCCCTGAGCAACCGAGACCTTCCGAAGCCTTGCCTGCCGTGCGCGCGCGTGAGGGTCGAAATCTACAAAGCTTCTACCTGCATGTATGTGATGGGATGGTTAAACAGCACAGAGCCGGGCCTTTAATTTTCACCAGCCTGCGGCTCTTGCATTTAACTTTCGACAAGTTGTGAACTGACTTTCGACGCACACACACAGCATGCTTGTGATGAAACTTGTTCAAGAAAAAGCGGCTTCAACCACCAAAAACAGGCAATGAAATCCTCAAGAACAAGCCCTGAGTCGACCCCCACAGCGTGTACACTTAGTAAACCCCTGAACCCTATCGTGCAGCCCAAGCCTTGAGAAACCCAAACACACCTAGGCCGGGGGGCAACAGAACACCCCTGAACCGTTTCAACCCTTTCAGCCCCCTATGGATTTGACCCAGAAGCCTTTCAACATTAAGTCTATCATGCCGTCAGCTCTTCAATGTTGAAGCCGTTCAATTCCTGAACGTTCTGAACCCTTAAGTCTTGAAACCCCTAAGCCTACGGACCCCCAGAACTGTGAGAAAACAAACCAAAGCTTAGAACCCAAACACCTTTGAAGGCTTGGCAAGTAAAATGTGCCATCTGCAAAGGGTTTGTTTAGTTCGGGTGCAAAGGTGGACATCACAAGTAAAGGACACACAAACCGCTCAAGGGTCGAATTCCTACAACTTTGCTCGCGCAATCCATGGCTCTGAATATTGATAGTTGGGAATGTGTTTTTTGCGGTTGTCGTGATGCTGTTTTGATGCTGTTTCGTGTTTTGACTGAAAAAGTTGAATGCGCACTCCTGAAGTGTAAACTTCCGCGTAAATGACTCCATTCGCCTAATTTGCTCATTTTCGCAATTCTGGTTGGGGGAGGAGCTAAGAGCACTAAACCTTATAAACCCCTTGAAACCCTTTAAGCCCGCAGCCGACAGGTTCGGCAGGAGCGCGCATGTCGCGGTGGGCCGGACGACGCGGAGGATGCAACTAGGCAGGATGTTGGGATGCTACCTACCCCCCCCATGACCCCCTTCCCGGAAGGACCCTATAGTACAGGGGGTTGGGGGGGGGGGGTTCTCTAAATTGGGGAAATTGGTGCCTCAGAAATCTACCCATATCTTTGCCTTAATGGGTTCAAGAGGATGAACCCTCACCAGGGGCGCATAGGTTGCCCTTTTATACGGACGGCTCAAAGCTCTACGAAACCTTGGTGTTGGTACGATTTCCCGAAAACTAAGGCGGTTCACACATGTCAAGAGCTGAGTCATGTGGTGCCATCCTTTTGCAGCATGTTGCACTCGCAAAAACGCTGCTTTGCCAGTGTTTGGGCCCCCCTCCAGGCCCTGAGAAGACCCTAAAACTAGCAAGAAGGCAGGGCAACCCCGTCCGCAACCACAACTCCTGGATTGCTGTTACCCTAGCAGGTTTCAAGTTTAAAGGGCCCAGCCCAGGCAAGTAGCGGACCGCAGTCTCCAGCACAAGGACATGCTCGAAGCGGTGGCTTTGGCATTTTCTGTTTTGCGGTTGGGGGTGGACGGGTTTCTATCAACAGTGAGGTTGCGTTCAATGCTCCAGGCTCGGTTTTGCCAAAGCTGTGCCGAAGCTGTGTAAGGTGCAGAATCATACACCGGAGGTGCTTGCCACTTCGCTGCAGAAAGTGAGACATACGGTCAACACAGACAGGCAAGCAAACTTACATACATATACACACACACACACACACACACATATAACCACTGTCACTGCCCCGGAGGCTTTCTCTAGAGATCGCTTGTCGTAAAGAGGCAGTTGTGCATGCCCTTTGAAGTCGAGTTTGAAGTTGAATTGGCTCTACGCTTAGCTTGAAGCCCGGCAGCCAGGTCATCGACGAGATCGGAAGCCAAGAGGAGGCTCGATTGACAGGTGGGAGGCCTTTTTCTAGTCTATCAGAACAGGTGTTGAAACTCTACGGCGGAAATCCTAAGAGTCCAGTTTCTTGGGCCTGATTCTTCAGCCCAGGAAGTGGAGGCTGCCTGCCGCATCGGTTTCAAAGGCATCTCATTAGTCGCCACGGCCCATGCGAACAACTTGAAGGACTTTGGGAGTCTTTGGGGAAGGGACTTTGCATGGCGTGTGTAAGATAGCAGGAGAACTGGATTAGAAACATGCATATGTATGCACCTCTACAGAAGCATGTAAATTATATTAAGCACATGTCTACATGTCAATCTATATGTGTCCCCCTACCATCCAGAATCAAACGCAAGGAGGCCATGGACAACGTCGCACTGCAATCCTTGTTCGGTGGCTTCCAGACGAGCACGGTGGCAGACCAAACGGCCCAGAGACGCCAAGCTATCGGTTCGGGAAACTTTGAGCCCCTTTCAAGGGGCTTTTGAGAGAGCATGCTGGGAAAGGTGTATGAAAGCCTGAGCTTTACAAGCCTTGTATGCCCAGCATATACAAAGTTCAAAGAGCTTTGCGGCCAAGGATCAGCAGATGGCCGCAAGTTCGTGGTGCAGCGCCGGAGTGCGCCGGTGTTCCGCAGCCTCGTGGAGCTTGGCCGGGGGTCTGGCGACGAGTGGGTGGTACATGAAGACTTGGAAGGCGCCGTGGATTTGTGTCTCGGTCCTCACTTTTTTGAACCGTTTTTTGTTCCTCCAGGAAGCTTGCAAGTCAAACCATCCCCATCTTGCCACATGTTCCCACAATAAGCCGCTGAAGCATATCTCCCGAAGCCCCAGGATTCTGGCCCGAAAGCCTGCCCTGGGCTCGAGGGTGCCGGCGCCCGGCGCTCACTCGCGAACAGCCGGGCCGGGAGCCTCTCGCTCTCTCCCGGGCAAAGACCCGACTGCTCAGGAATCCGCTGGAGCAGAGACCCCACTTGCAAGGGGGCATCCTGCCACAAGAGCTCCAGAGGCTGCAGCCCTTGGCCCGGATGAGATCGAAGCCCGGCGCTCCATGCGCGATCGCGAGATTTCAGGCAGGCGTCTCGTTGAAAGCCGAGCGTAGGGATGCTGCCGGGATGTTGAGGGGGATGTTTGCCATCAGAGGACGGGCTTACCGCTTGTGCTTTGACGGTGGTGTGGACGGCGGCAATGCTGGGCCCGGCGGCGCAGGCACGGGACACGAAGACATGAATGCACCGCATTTCTGCTAAAGTAGGGTGTTCTGTAGAGTTTAGGGTTTAGACATTTTGGGGTTTTAAAGTTTAAACAATGTTAAACAAGGGTTTAGGGTATTTCTAGGGTAGTTCTACAGGGTCCTGGCTTCACAACAAGTTAGGGACTGTTGCGGAACGCCTGCTGTCATTAGCCAGGTGCCATTCTGCGTCGGCTGCGTGCGGGCACGGGCCATCCGGATCGAAGAACCAGCAGGACGTGGATGCTGCGCCTTGCGCTTCACTCGCGTGCTTGAAGGATCCTAAGCAGTTCTTCGGTCCCACTGGTAGGTTTCCTGTCGTGTCGTGTCCCCAGCCAGTGTGAACCAGCCTCAGGTACCATCCAAGATCCTGCCCCGAGCTCATGGAGTACGCCGGACTCTTGATTGGCCTGCGTGGCGTCGAGCAGATACTGCAGACCTTGCGGCCTGCTCCCGAGGTGATTCTGATCGAAGGCGCTATCCTAAGTTTGACGACCGCCGTGTTAGTACCTCTGAGTATATTCGTATATGTTAGGATATATTCGTATTTAGCAAGCCAGAGGCTGCCTTTTGACAATCAGGTCCAGCACAAGCTAGGCAGGGGTCGGTATAATTCGTGTTTCTGGCGTCGGCTATGGGAGCATCTTTACGGCACATCGACCTGTGGCTTCGGAGATGCATGCTAGATTACAAGGCATTACAAGCGATGTCCCTCACGGCAACACAGAGTCACTGACAGAGTCCGTGAATCCGAGACCTCCAAGCCCCCAAAGTATGGACCCTAAACCCTAAACCCTACACTTTCTAAACCCTATAGGGTTTAGGGTTTTTATACCCTTACCGGGCCCGGTGTTTTTTTTTCCTAACGTTGGCCCTGGCTTGGTGGCCTTGGTAACGTTGGCCCCAGGCCTTCTGGTCACCTGGTCCCCTGGTCCTCTGGTCCCCTGGTCCTCTGGTCCTGCGGTCCTCTGGTCCTACGGTCCCGTGGTCCTCTCGTCCTCTGGTCCCGTGGTTTCCCTGTCCCGTGGTCAGATTTTCTTGTTTTTTCTTGATGTACTTGTTTTGGACATCATGATAATGGTATAGCTACTATGGAGTACAACATAAGAATATATGTACATACATATAAGTCTATATAAACATAGTATATTGTAATATAAGAATATATAATATTATATTTATAATATACTATAATATAATATTATGTAATGTAAAATAGAATATAAAATATAATATACATTATATAATACATAATATATAATATATAATATACAATATATATATATATATTATCTAATCTATAATATATAATAAATAGGATATAATATGTAATGTATAATATATAACGTATATATATAATATATAATATATCTTATATAATATATAATTTATAATATGTAATATATAATATAAGATAAGAATTAATATACTAAATTAAATAAAATATTATAATATATTGCAAGAAGACATTGCAATAAAATTGAATATGATATGATATATTATAATTGAATACACATATAAACATAAATGTACATATAATGTAGCTCAGTGCAATATACTATAGTCTACTATAGTACCATATAGCACAAAACAATATAATATAATATAATATAATACCATTTAAGATAGGATAACATAGTACGATTTTATATAATATAATATCGTATAATATCATACAATATGATAAAATATAATAAAGCATATGAATGTATGTATGTGTATATATATATATAAAGTCATATAGTCCAATTCATAGTACACAATACATATTTATATTGTTCTTCTGGAGCCGGGCAAGCTTGCTTCAAAGTGTATGAAACCCTTCCAAACCCATGAAGCGAGCATTGTGTTTGCAAACGGGGCCCCCCACCCAACCCCCCCGCTGTTTTTTTTTAGCCGGGCAAGCTTGCTTCAAAGCACATGAATCCCTTCCAAACCCATGATGCCAGCATTGTCTTCGCAAAATATACATTACGACACAACAAGATACAAAAAAAACACAATAATTCACAACTATATACAACAAAATGCAATTAGAGACAAGAATATACACGAACACACTTTTAATAAAAGAAGTACTTACAATAATCTTCGGTAATTTACAATAATTCAATTACAAAACACCAATATCCAAAAACATACCTTAATATACAGCAATATCCATTAATATACCATAATATACAATAGCCTACAATAGTATACCAATCATATACAATAATGTACAATAATATGAAGTAACCTACAAAAAACATGCAATAGTGCACAATCGTATGCAGCAATATGGAATAATATGCAATAATATAGAATCTTATAGAGTAATGCATAATAATAGACAAATTCCAAAAAGTTACAATAATATGCAGTAATATACAAGAATATTCAACATAGACACTAGTATCCAATAGTATAACAATATGCAATTTACACAATAAAAATGCACGATAATATAAGACAATACACTGATGTTCAAGAATGCCAGAATACACAACAATATACAAGAACAAGCAATAATATACAATAATATACAATAACTTACAATAATATACAATATTTTACAATCTTTTACAATCATATACAATCATATACAATCATAAACAACAATATACAATAACATACAATAGTATATAAGAAGATACAATATTTTCTGACAATAGAATACGGTAGTATACAGTTATACACAATTATATCAAAAGCATAGATTACTAAACAAGAATAAACCAGAGTATACAATCTACAATAATATGCAATAATCTACAGTACTGTACAATCGTTTACAGTATGTAAAGCAGTAGATTACTGATCAAATATGTTCAAAAAGATACCAGCAGAAACAATAATATACAACAGTACACAATAAGATACAATAATACACAATAATACTGAATGTTATTCAATAATATTCAATATGACTAATAATATTCAAGAATATTCAATGATACTCAAGAGTATTCAATAATATTCAATAATATTCTTGAAGACTCAAGAATATTCAACAATATTCAACAATATTCAAGAACATTGAAGAATATGCAAGAATACACTAGAATATACAACAACTACAATACTAGAAGAGCACAGAAATGCTGCATTTTTCAGCAATTAGAGCCTACAAAAAGTCACAACTGCTGTAACCTACAGCATTCCGAGCTTTGGAATACCCAGAAACGCTGTTTTGTGAGCGTTTTGGGCTTACAAGCAACCAGAAATGCTGCATTTCATAGCATTTAAAGCCAGGAATGGCAGGGCCAACGTTAGCAAGGCCAACCAGCCAGGGCCAACGTTAGGAGAAAAAAAAAAACCTCCGCCTACCCTTAACCATTCCTTAACCCTAAACCCTAAACGAGAGCCCTGCTCCTGTCGGAGGCGATTGCAAGTTTGTGGTGGACCGGCATAGTGGAGTTGGCACAGCCAGGGGCTTGCGCAGCGAGCATCCCGATGTGGAAGCCAAGATGGATCCTTGGCACCTTTGTGACCACTTGCTGCATCTTAGTAGGAAAGTAGGCACATGCATCCCCCTACGCTCTGAGGGAGTATATAGGGCACCTGTTCCCCTATTTCCCTACTAAGAACTGGTAAGTTGAAAGGAGTCTAGGTTTTGGACTTTCCCCAAAATATGGGAACCCTTTTCGGACTGCCTCTTGTAAGGACTCCTCGTGCATTTGGGGGGTTATGTTTTGAAGTACCCCTTTTCTGTGAAATGCGGAGTTTTGGGCTTCAAGCTTGGGTCGTGTCCATAGTGCTCAGATGTGCATTGAGTCCCAGGCGCACTGGATCATTCCACATGTGCCATTAGGAGTCCAGCAACACCAGTACGCAGCCGGAAGCTGATCGCGTTTAGCAGATGTTCGCCGTATCTGACGGTGGCCAAGGACAGATTGGCACAGCTGGTGGAAGAGGTGCGATGCAGGGGAGTGAATGGCAAGAGTGGCAAGTCGTCGTAATTTCACCGCTCAGCCCCACAGTCCGACATATGCGCCGAACCAAGCCTCCTCCCAAGCACGTTAAAGGCAAACCGGTGTAGATATACACTGCTTACGTGATGTCCCCCCGCAGGCCGTGCAGCAGATCGCGAAGAAGAACGTCACTGTCGACATGGTGAAGCCGCTACGTCCAAATGTTCGACTCAAAAGATATCTTACGCAGAAGATGGCAGCCTGAGGAGCAGACAGCACCTAGCACCTGACGGATCCCAAGCCTCAGCCCACAAAGTCCTCTGTAGAGGCCCTCTCGCCCATGAGTTGCGTCCTTGGTGCGGCAGAACGCGAAGGGGCCCTATTTAAAGGGCGACAATCCTGCCCAGGTGGCGGAATCGCGGCCGAAACAAGGCTGCAGACCGCCTCTCGCACGAAGCACGGGACCCCCTGGTGTTGAGGGGTTTAGGAAAAAGGGTTTTAGGGTTTTGTTCGACGAGGCCTGGATGCAAAAGTGTTTTTTTGCGTTAGTTCATCGTGGCTCCTCCCATAAATTATGTGCAGAATCTTTCATTGGAGCTACAAAGGCCAGCAGTGGTGCAACAGGACTTCAGGTTGAAATACTACAGAGAATTCCGCCTTAAAATTTGTAGCGGAGGCTCCTTGCCCCGAGAGCGAGATTTGTTGTCTCTTTCCACACAGCTCTCCGTTCGGCAGGGGCCGAGAGAGAACCATTTGCACAAGCACACGCGTAATTCACCTCGCGTTCAAACTGCAAAGTATTTCAGCTCAAGACCATTTGTATCGAGTGCGTGACGGAGAGCGACACCAAAGCGTGTCTTGCGGACGGAAGGACTGGAAGCGCAGCACGATCGAGCTTGGCCCAGAGGTCCTTGGCCTCCTGAGACTTGGCCAGCAGTACTCGTATCTGTACACACCTGGTCCGCACGATTGTAGGCATCAGGGCTTAGGGTGCTCTGTTCTGTTCTTGGCCTGTGTCGTTTCCAAAGGAACTCCTTCGAAACCGGCCCAGTTCCTACTGCATGGCATCTGGGCTTTCGAATGTACAGGGGGTGTTCTTTCTTCAGCTAGGGAGCGGTTGGGTTGTGATGGTTGAGGCTTGGGGGGTCGGCGCTTGAGGAACTAAGCTCTGAGCACAACCAAGGCATGTGAAGGCGCAGCATCCCATGCTTCGCATCAGCAATTGCACGGTGATGCACCCTCAGCAGTCTTTCGGAGCCTTGTCTCTGCACGCAAAATGCGTTTAACATGGTCGCGTCCACAACTTTGAGAAATGGAGTGCTGCATGTTTGGGCCCTAAACCCCAAAACCCTAGTCCCTAGAACGCTACGTTTGCAAGCGTTTGGGAAGTCAAGGATTTGTTGGCATGGAGCTGACGCCCGACTCGGCCGATGGATCGTTCAGCCTGTCGGCTCGGACCTCGGATTATTGCATGGGTTGCCTGAAGATCCCCAAGACCATCCAAGACCTATTTTGTTTGGGCTGTTTATAAGTGATAAAACTCTAACAACAAGTTTGGCTTGCTTGAGGTCCTGTCAGGAGTGGCCCTTGGCCCCATGCCAAGCCAGAAATGTACGGCAACTCCCTCCCCCATTCCCAGGTCCCTCACCGAACTCAGAATTGTACTATTCTACACGTGGCATTACGGACAGAAATGCTTTGGAAGCCCTTGGTGTGAGTCGCGGGACCCGCAGGTTCGAGTGGATGGGGGCTGGAGCAAGCTCGACTCGTTTTTGCTGGGTTTGGTGCCCTCTGACACCATCGACTTCACGAGAGCGCGTGAGGGCGTCGCCGGCGAAATTGGATTCTGGCCCCTCCTGCTGCAATGTTTCCCTGCAGCTTAACTTGCCAAACGCACGTAAAAGACTTGAAATCCCTGAACCCAGGAAACTTCGAATCTGAGGTTCAGCCCCAAGTCCGGCACAGTCTGCGGGACGCTGGAGGGGCAGAAGGCCCAGTTCATACTGCCCTCTCTAGCTGGGATGCCGTGCGACAGGGTGGGACTCGGATTAGCCAAAGACGCTCAGCGCTCCATTCCATTGTTTTTTTAAGTCTTCCTAGTTGCTCAGCCAGAACTTGGACTTTTTGTGGGTTCTGCCCCTCAAGTTCAAGGACAAGAAGAAAGCACCGCTTCTTCCGGGCACCAGGTGGGGGATGACGTACAAGCGAGGAGGCCTGGAGCTGTTCTTGGCGATGCCTGGCGATGCGCTGCAGTCACTCGGGCACGTGTGCCCTGGTTCGAAATCATTCGAGGACTCTGAAGTCCGCTCACGCCACTCTAGTCTCCCACCCGGAACCCATGGTGTAAGCGCTCGACCATGGCTTGACCGTAGCTTGCAGCTGCCTCAAAATCATTGTCGTACTAGTACTAACTAAATAAAAATAAAACTCAAGTTGGTCATTTTCCTGCGGTTCCCTTTGTATCTGAACTGTACTGTAGGGACCGAAGCAGGCTCCTCCACGCGAGTTTGAGCCGTTGGCTGTGCCGACACAAAGTCAGAGTTCGTGTCTACAGCCAGCCTTGGCTTGGTCTCTGTTTATGCTGCCCACCTACCCGCGCAGTCAAGGGGGGGGGGTGTGATGCTCCCGACTTGTCCCCAAATCTCATCTTCATGCTGCACCTGGGCCAGCAACTGCGGCTGCAGGCAATGGCCCTGGGGCGACACCCTGCCTGAGCGCCGATACTCAGCGGCGCTCCTCTTCAAGCCCAGGCACAGTTGGTGTGAGCTGCTGGTGAGTGAGCGAGGGAGAGAGTGAGTTGGTGAATTAGTGTGTAGGGTTGGTGCGCGTTGTGTGTTTGGGAAGCCAGTGGAGGCGTCCTGCGTGTTCTCTTTCGTGTCCTACTGTTTGTGTGGGTGTAGAGCCCTTGGTACGGTTGGCGCCCGGTCAGCCGCTCCACTAGTCCTGCCAGCTTACTTGCTCTTCTCTTGCCAAAACAACCTCCAGGTCACCGTGATGCGTATGAATTAGATCAAAACATAGCCTCGAGATTTTGGGGCCAATGTAAATCCCGAAAACGCCCGTAACAGTTGACGTAAATGGTTGCGTAAATGGTTTTGACTTGGTTGCGTAAATGACACCCAAGTGCACGTAACAGTTCTGCCTCTGGGGGAAATGCATATCACAGTTGACGCAAATGGTTTTGACTTGGTTGCGTAAGTGACACCCAAGTGCACTTAACAGTTTTGCCTCTTGGGGTACTGCACGTAATGCTTGGCGTAAATGGTTTTGACTTCGTTGCATTAAATGACCCCCCCATGCATGTTTTGGCATAGTCTCCTTAATCTGGAGTAAATATTTTGGCAATGCCAAATCCGAAAACGCCCGTAACAGTTGACCTCAATGGTTTTGTGTCAACCTCTTGGGGTCTTATCCACACAAAACCAGCTTAGCAGCTTAGCGGACCGTTACTGTGGGAAAATACAAATCGCACCCGGGTGCGTATTGTAACGTGGAAAAAACCAGCCTAGCAGACCGTCGCATCACTCACTGAGCATCACTGTGGGAAGTACAAATCGTACTTGGGTGCGATTTGCATTTTCCACACGAAGCCATCCTAGGAGACCGTCGCATCACCTGAGCATCATCCATGGACTTTGTCCAAGGGGACAAGGAAAACATAAATCGCACCCGGCTGCATTTTGTATTTTGCCACAGGAAACTAGCAACCCTGTGAGTGTGATAAGTAATGGTTTCGGCAACGGCTCCGGCTTCTCATTTACAAGGGGTCCTGTTGGGTGTCCGTGACGGTAGCAGCTTATGGCGTGTTTTACATGAAGCGTTTGGGTTTTTAAGGGGCCTTCCTTCTGTGTCCCGGGGGGGTTTTCGTTTGTTTGTGGGTCAGGTTTTCGCAGGGAACGTTTCGGCGGTTGGTGGGGTCTCTCACACAACAAGCCTCCTCAGGGGCTCTTTCGAGCCTCCTCCTGACCTGCTTCTGGAAGCCTAAGACGCGCGCAATAGCCGGTAAGAGTCTGCTTGACTCTGTTTCAGCGCCGAATGGCAAGTATGCCGAAACATCCCAAACAAAACAGTCGGAGTTGCTGCGAGCCATGAACATCGAGGGGGGAGGCAAGGCGGAAGCAGGAAGCAGTCCCCTAAAGTTTCAGGGGTCATGAGAGCAGTGGTCTACTTTTACAACCATGAGGTCATGATGTTTATAACATGGTCGTCCTACACCCATTCAAGACAGGGCCAACAAAGCCATTCAAAACCGTTTTGATGCGTTGAAAGTAGAGGCAACAAAACCGTTTGACACCGTCTTCATGCGCTGTAAAGAGAAGCGACAAAACCGTCTATACCCGTTTTGATGCCATGTAACGAGAAAACGTAATAGTCCAAAATCGTTTAAAACCGTTTTGGAATTTTCAGGGGCCATTTACGTGGCAACAAAACCGTTTAAAACCGTTTTGCTGCACGCAATAAAAGCATATAAAAGCTGTGTTGATGCATAATATCAACACACCCTAAACCTTAAACCCTCAGCCGAAGCCTTAAACCCTGATGTAGGTACGGTTCGAAATCTTGGGAACCCAAATTCTATAAATTACAATTGTTTTCGGGATTAGGGCTTTGAGTTTTAGGTTTTATGGGGTTTTAGGGTTTAGCCTTTTCGGATTTCATGTCCTCTACCCGAGACTGGTGCTCCGGAAATGGTGGCTTCAAGGCCATTGGAGTGGGAGTCCCTACAATCCTGAATTAGCCTGAATTCCAGAACTCTGCAGCCCAGAAACTGTTACGTGGCTTTTTGGCTGATTTACATTCACTCCCAAAACTGTTACGTGACCTTTTTGCTGCGTGTTCAACCCCTCCCCCCAAAGCTGTTACGTGGCTTTGGTGCTGAGTTGTTACGCGGCTTTTTGGGCCTGACAGTTAAAGAGGCTATGTTTGAACTAAAGTATGATATTCTAAGAGCTCACGTCGAAGAATCATCACTGCTTACTTTAGTACAGTACTGTACTCATGATGTTTTGACTGCCAGCTTAAATATTTAGATCATTCATGCCCAGAACTATTGATTCAGTGTTGGTTGCTCATGACTACAGTATTAAGTGCAATTTGTTTGTTGTTGCAAATAATGACGAATGGCAAACTACGAATTATCCTTATGATTTTTCGGTATCGACTACTCAAAAAACTGTCAGTCGGTAATTTATAATTGCGGACTATGGGCTACTACTCTCTCATTCTGAATTGGCACTACTTCATCGTTGGTTACCAAAATGTGTAATGTTGCTACGTGATGTTCTTCACATTTTGAGTGTTGAGTCGAGTTAGTGATCTCTTTGACAAAGTTTTAAATCAATCGCTATTAAAAAGTATGATCTGCTACGTTCTACTTCCTGGTCGCTACTGATTATTTCTTATTTTTAAGCAAGTATCCATTGTTAATTGCTGAATGCTTTTGCTAACTTGAGTTGCAACTAATGGCTAAATATTGAGTATTAATGTTGTAACAATGCCTGTGGAAGATTTATTAACAGAGCCTTAACAAGCTTAACAAATAAAAGCTATGAAGTAGTACAGGTTGCGTATCAAGTACTTCGTGCGATCTCTGGTTCAATTAGCATGTCAATATTCGCAAATCAGCAATGCTCAGGGACGAACATATCATGACTATGTATTCGTCAATTCTTACTGCTGATCGCTACGTGTGATTTGTACTTGCTTTTGCTACTAACATTAGCACCAATGAGTGCTAACACAACATGACTTCTTGCATGATTTGACTATGACTATGGCATTTTTAATTTTGGGTCTATTGCTATCGCTCCTGTACTTCTATATATGCTTACCACTGCTTTTTGGTATTGTCAGTGCTAGTGCACTGGCACCATGATTATTTTTTCAGTCTAGCGTTTCGTTAGAGTTTCATGAGTTTAAAGTTCAACATATCCAGGGCCATCTTGGGCGGAGTGGGGGGGTTGGCCCCAATCTGCCTCCAACCCGCTGCTTGAACGAAGCCAAAGCCGAAAGCCACAACACCAGAGAGTGTTCCAGCATCATGTGCCACTGCCATATGCCACGGTTTTTGCGTGAGTTAGAAGATGTCCGACACTGGGGAAATTTGCAGAGTATGCTGCCATATGCTGCCGGTGCATGCCAGTGCACGGCCAGTAACGCTGCAGGGTACAGGATTTGCTCGTCTTTGTAGTAGTCGTGGCGGAAAGGCTGTAAGTTGTATGCTAAAGTTCTTTCAAGCGACTCACCACCTGGAATTGCTGTACACTGTAGAGGGAAGAGGGGCGCCAACGTTAGGAAAACACACACACAGGCCCGCAAAAGCCCAGGCGAGGCGGCTCTGGTTCTGGAGTGGTCGGCTGGGGCAAAGGAAGTGGACGTCGATCACATCCTCCTTTGTGTAATGGTGCTCCTGACGGGCCTCCCATAATTTCCAGGGATCCTTGCCTGACACTTCTGGGACAGTGGCATGCCTCTGACAGCTGCGGCTGGACATGGTACGCTTTGCACCCCGGCCTTGGTTTTCTGGAGCAGCTTTCCGAGGGAGAAGTGCGACATATTCAGAGCTGCAGGCCTTGCCTTGCAAAAAGGGACTGTTGGAGCTTTGGGTAAGGGGTTCTTGCATCCGCTTGTTTAAAGTAACGACAATGACAACTCGTCAGAAAGAGGGGAGGGGGGGGTCGTCCCCAGCCTGCATCAGGCGATGCTTTGAAGGCCACTGTTCGGACCTGGATGCCGAGAACTTCTGTCGTGGGCTGACGGACGTGGAACTGGCACGCCGCTGGATACAGTCAAGACGGTCCTTTATGGTGGACACTTACCTCCCAATACAATCTGTGAGCCCGGGAATTCGAGTTTCTGGAAGGAAAATCTATCATCCCCAGTGTCGCCTCAAGCATGAGTGGGTGCAGTTCACGGCTACGTTCTCCGATTGCCTTGCTGTGGGACTGGGGGGACAATGGAGCAACAATGACAGCTTTCTCATTGGAGTTACTCCCGCAGAGTGCAACTTTGACCCCGCTGCTCATCCTGCTGACCTGGGATTTTTCTTCGCGCCCCGAAGTGTCAGCATGCTAGGCCTAGATGGCACAAACTTCTCCTGGCCTTCGGAGCTGCAAGCAGCTTGGGAGCGACAGATGACTGAAGAGGGCTTCGACTGTGAAATGAATGACTTTTCTCGTCACGGTGAGGGCTGCTGTCTAGCCACCTTCCAGGGTGCTGCATGGTGCATCAAGCGCTCCAAGCTTAACGAGCTTGAGATTTACTATCTGCATGATGATGAATGGGCGGCTGGCTGCATGTCATTCATGCCTTTCTCGTTGCATCCTGACGTGTTGACTACTTCGTATTGAACAGCCCAGACTGAACAACTTGTCAACAATGTACAGCAGGGCTCAATCAACTAGAGTGTATACTGTACTGGCTTGTTGATGGTTGTAAGAGCTCGCTGTGATTTCTTGCCGTGTATGCGGCATATTTTCACACCGAGGCAAAGGTGGGCGTGGCACCCTGGAAGTCATCGCTCCTAAAAACATGGAAGCGCTGGCACTTCACCATCATCTTCAAATCTCGACAGAGACATGGTGTCCCCTGGGGTGGAATACACAATAGGAAGGGTGTTGGGAAGAGCCAACGATGCAACAGACAACTTCCTTTTCTCAACGTGATGCTTTACGAGGAACCGCGGGGCCTTGCCGGATGTTTGCACCTGGGATAGGCCTGGGATAATGACCCTGTTTCTGAGAATTGGGTAGTCGTGGTTGGTGTCTCCCTGTGCCCCCCTTTCCGAATACCAATGCCTGCTGCCCGCGAGACCCAAACCTTGAAGGAGTTGGTGGGAGAAATCGTTCGCCCTTTTCCTTCAACCTGCGTCAACGAGGATGGCTTCACCGTAATGGGCTGGGAGAGCGGCAAAACCCTTGTGGAGCCAATGCAGCTGCAGCGTCCCGAAGTTGACGAAGACGGCGATGAAGAGTGGAGTCGAGAGGCCATGACTCGCGACAACCTGTCCATGAGGTGCCGCCGCAGGGTCGCTGAGATATCTTGAAACGACCCCTGGGGTTGAACCAAAACTGTGCTACCGACCATCTTTGCATCGAGGCATACATAATTGCCTTGAATATCCGCGGGTCACGTATCTCCCTCGCCGATACCAGCATGATCCCCATGTTTTCAGACGCCATGTTTGCAAAACACGTTGCCAAGGTAAATGTATTGCAGAAAAGCAGCCCAAGGGTAACATCATCAGCAGAAACTAGGCATCTTGAACTGGCAGATAGAATACTAGAATTGCAGGCGAGAAAAGAAAAAGCACTTCTCAACACCGAAGCCTGCACATGGCCCTAGAGCACTGCAACAGATCTTAGACCGGTCACTGAGATAACCCGAAGACATCCCCAAACAGCTCGACCATGAGCACCGATGCCTGTAAGGTATTCCGTTAGGGTGCCCGTCAGGCAAGGCGATGGAGCCGGAGTCCGCTTTGACATTCATCCCAAACGCAGGCCATGGGCTCTTCTTTCCAGCGTTTAATGATTTGGGGACAGGAGATGTTGCAGGTTTGTTGCTGCTTTGAGTTCTTCTTCGGCAGAAAAAATCAGATGGTGGTTTCTTGGTGCAGCACTGCTCCATTGGGTTCCCTTCCGGCTGTCAGGCTCGGCCTCTAGGTTTGCAGGGGCCACAGGCCTACAGGTTCTCATCAGCTGCTCATCATGATCCACATTGCTTGCACCCTGAGGACGAGTACTGTGCGCAGAAGGCAGTTGAAGTGCTTGAGGTTCATGGGAGGCTGCTGGACATCCGCGAAGTTATCAGCCCACGCTCCCCACCCATGATCCCCGTGCCCTAGACTGAAAACAAAGACAACCAGGCTCCCGCAAGCAGTGAACTCTGAATCCAGCGCCGTGGAATGCAGGCCGCTAGGACGACCGCCGCCAGAGTTCTCTGATCTCTGAGCTCCAGAGAGCTCCAGGTTTGCTCCTTGCCTGTAACTTGGGGCTTCCAGGGGTTGAGTCGACGGGGTCTGGGGAAGGTGTGCAGCTTCAGGGTGTGTCAAGGCTCCGTGTTAGAGTATCGCCTGTTTGCGGTCTCTTACAGCATGGTAGCTCCGACATCTGTTATACCTGGTATCTTCCATATCTCATATGTCTTCAAGCTTCTGTGGCTGCTTGCGTTGACTGTCCTCAAGCCTTATCAGCTCGAAAGTCCAGTAGCGACCATCCCAAGCTCGGCGGAGCGAAACTCCCTTAAACCTTTAACCCCATGCGATCATCCCGAAAACCCTCAACCCTGAACCATATGGCAATCTTCACGTTCTTTAAGCTGTAAAGAGAACGGCGCAGTTTCAGACATAAAGCCGAAAGGCGCGTCAGAGGTATCGGATGTGAGCCGCCCGCAGCTTCCCTTACAAACTGCATTCGCTCAGCATGTTTGCACGTATGCGTGTTGACTTTGGTCAAGAAGCAAAGCTCACACGATGACATCGGAGGGTTTTAACCCAAGGCAGCGCCGCCCATGTTTTGCTGACACTAAGTCAATTCAAGGATGCCTTGCTTCGGATGTCTTGGCATTGTTTCCAATGACTCGTTGCTGACATGTCGTGGTGCATGTTTCGTCAGTCCACCACAGTTTGTTTACTCTTGCAAAGTGCAACTGTTTCTGCATGAAAAGCTGCAGCAGTCGGAGATATTCCCGCCGCCCAGGTGAGCGCAACGACCGGAGTGACGACCGTGCACTGCATGGCCACATATCGCAAGCGCGGCTTCCGTGTTCAGTGTCAGCCGGCGTCTCGGCCGTGTTGATGCAGAGCACCCTACCTACTAGTTCTTAGTAGGGAAGAGGGAATGGGTACCCCATACCCCCTATGTCTATACATACCCTTTACCGGAGTATATACAGGGTACCTCGTTCCCTATTCCCTGCAAAAATCCAGTAGACTTTGGCTGGCCCAGATAAAAACGATGGATGTCTAAAGGAGATATACCGTAAACTGCCATACTGTGCATCGTTGTGGCAAAAGCACCGTCAGAGTTGTTTAGACCTCAAGTGCCAAGGTCGCAGGCATTCTCTTACTTAGACACGCTTGCGCTCGCAAGGTGCTTTATAGAGACAGCGTTCAGCACGCTCCAAAACACGTAGCTCCAGAGGCGGTGTCAAGGTACTACCAACTGACTCGGGCAAATTGTTGACATGTCTTATGATCATTTCTTTCTTCTTCTACTTGGCTTATGACACACGAAATCAACCAGCGCAGGGGCCCACCTGAGCCTTAATAGTTACCGATTCCCCTCAGAACCCACATATATGAGCATCATGAAAACTACCATTCCATTGGCCCCTGTTTCAGCAAAACCTTTGATTGGGCAAGGTCACGTCGGCTTGATGCTTGTGATCGCTGGAGCAGCCGTGATTTGCGCAAGGGCTCTTGTCCGCTGTTGTTTCATTTCGTTGCGTTTTCAGAAGTGCAAGCACGTGCGTGCCTGCTTCACGGCATGACGAAATGCAGCTCGGACAAAAGACGTGGCCCGCGCATAGTTGGACCCTGTCAATAGTTGTGGGTCTTGGGTACTCGGCAAAGGTTTACCACGTTCCATTGCTGTGAGCCTCAGGACCACCTCGTAGATCGATCTTGTTGACCTCCGCCCGAGGCTTTTCACACAACCAAGCAGTTCTATGTCCAACAGCAGCCAGCCTTGAACCCTCAGATCACATCCAGGTCCAGAGGGTATCACTGGAAACTATTATTCTCTGTAAGGCAAGTATGACACCCCTCAACTCATGATTACATGTCTGGACAAGTGCTCTTGGCCCATCGTGTGCATCAACTCCGTCTTTGCGCATGCAGCCACACTCCACAGCTACCTGATGGCCTACCCCTGAGTTATCCCACGCCTCAGCCTAAAGTAGGTTTTTGGAGTAGCAACACAACTCGACACCATCGGTTTATTCTGCGAAAGGTAGCTTTAAAACAGTTAAAGCCTTCAACTCTGAAACCCTCTGCTTCCGCTCTCCTGCAAATGCTCAGGGCTTGTGTTGTCGGGCGGCATGCCGGCCCTTTCATTCTGCATCGCCTTCCGGATGTAAGACTCCATTATACTGCTTGAAGCCTCAAAGAGCCTAGGATAAATCCAACAGAGGGCTCCTGTCAAGCCGTGAAAGCGTAGCAGCTTCAAGAATGCCAAGGCCGCTAGGGGCTTGACTGTTGGTACACCTTTCGAGAGGGCTCAAGTATGATGACCCGAACCCATGTGGCGCGCGAGCCAGTGTTAACAACTGAAAATTGGAACAGCTCGGTGAGTGCCCTCAATCCCTGCTAAGCCAACCCATTGTAAGCCCTCCACCCTGAACCCTCCCCTTGCATGCGGGCCCATGGCCGCCCGGCATGGCTCGCGGGGCCGCGGGCGTGGAAGGAGGATTTCTGGATGACAAAAGAAGAGAAGTGAGCATGCCAGGTCTTGGTTAGAGCATGTAGCAAAGATTCTGGGGACGTTGGGCGGTCACTTGTCAGTGCCTGTATGACGCGCAGTGACACTTGACCGTGAGGAGCTGCCGGTGCAAAAAAAGTTCCCGAGCTCGGAACTGGGGAGAACATGGGGGCCAAACCCATGAACGAACCCGTTTCGGAGAGGACAGCAACGGCGCGAGTTGGAGCAGCTATTGCAAAAAAAAACATGAGCAATTCAGAACAGGCTTATCCAGCAACCCAACAGCCTGTACTGTAATGCCCTGTAGACACTCCGGTACCGTGAATATTGTAACCTTGGAATCGAACCCCGGCATTGCAGACTCAAATCCTGAACCCGGGATCCATCAGTTTCAAATGCTATGAGCAGTTTAACGTTGCCCCTTGAGCAATCTAGGGCTTGAAGTCAGGCACTTCAGCGGGGTGCTGGCCTCTGCCTCACCCCCCTTTGGATCCCGGTGCCATTTGAGAAACATTCGCTGTGTGTCACAAAAGCTATGCCATTACCAAGTGTTGGCCTGGCTGGGGTTTAGAGTTTAAAGTTTGCTGCGTTTTCTGCAAGGCAGTGTCGTCGCTGTCAGCAAATTCAAGAAGCGTACCAAACCTACAGCAATGGCTGGCACGTAAATGGATAGGTCTTGAAAACACTTCCCTGCAAAACCTTGTCAATGAGACTTTCTCACGACGGGCTTGCGTAATTTGGAGCCTGAGGCCTCCAAACAGAACGGTGCTGACCCCAAGCACCTAAACCCTACATCTGAGCCGAAGCCCGTACTACCTCAGAAACGCCGTGATACGTCAGTCCAAGCACAGCATCCGACCCAGGAAAACTGGAGAATCCACTTGGGAGGGGCCCCAAGCGTGATCTGCAATGCTTTAGCTGCAGCTTCATCCTGGCAATGCCGGGGCTCAAGAAAGTGAGGGCCTGATGTCGGTCTGTTGGGGCGGGCAATTTCGAATTGCAGCTTTATTCTGACAGGAGGTTGTTTGTATCTGCCGGATTCATGCAAGGGTCCACTGGAGACTTGCTGGCGAATCACAGTGCGGTGAAAGCAGGATGTCAGTGGTTTGACACACTTTCAGCTTTTGATTTGTGCAATGCAGATCAGATCAAAGGTGGGCTTCACAGAATGATGAGCTTGATCAGGATGCAAAAAATGCCCGCAATGCGCACACACGACGCGCACGTACATACCTGTCTACACGTGCGTGTGTGCTTTTTCTGAGGTTTCCTTTGTAGCAGGGATCACCACTATTCGAAAGCTCATGAAAACTGAAGCGGAGACTCGCTAGCCACAATTGCGTTTACCCGCAGTCGGCAAGCATGCACATGTATCTGTTCTGGCGGAGCAGCGTCTCCTAGTCCATGGCCGGACGAACCCAATAAGTATTCCTGCACCCATCTGTCCACTAATTAAAGCAGGGTTTGTAAAAATGTGGAACTATTTTCCCACATCTCGTACTTCAAAGAACTCGTACATGTATGAGCAAAAAGGGTAAATCGGAACCGTGCATATTCTCGGCTTGACCCAGAACAGAGGACTCAGGCAGCAATCTGATATATACATGGAGTGCCTCGAGCCCGAGCCCTTCAAAAGGAGGTCCACGAAGTACTTGGTGCGGGATCCTTCCTCTTTCGGCTTATATAGGACAAAAGCAGACCTCATGGCGTGTCATCAGATCTTGCGGCCTTGTGCAACCATCCCAAAGTGAGCAGAGTGCATGGCCGAAAATATAAAAGACCATGGCCTAGACGCATGGGAACGCTAGAGCCCCAAGCATCAAGCCCCACCAACACCAGCCCGGAACAGAGAGCCTCATCCTTCCTGGCCAGCCTATGCATCCAGGCGGGGGGTTTCAGTGCACGTTTTCAAAGGCAGTTCCAGTCTTTGGCGTTGTCGGCGGCAGAGGCCGGAAATTTCACGATTTCAGTACGTGCTCTTCCTGTTCAAAGTTCGTTAATTTTATGCCTTGGACAGTACACACTGCAAGCACAGCTCACATCGATGATGACGAACTCCTGTCTTGGGATAGTGAACTGTCAGGTTTTCTTCGCGCTTGCGGCGATGTTGATTGAGAAGATCGCGGCAGCAGCTGATCAGGCGTGCAATGCAGCACGGGCTGGGGGTTTCCTATTGCATCCTATTGAAGGCTTTTGCCTTAAGCACGATTATTCAGATTCTTATAGGCAAGCCGCGGAAAGATACGACTAACGCCTTCTGTTCTGATTAAGGACTGTAGGTTCTGGATGTGGCTTGGAGCACACCTGTGGATGGCAGGCTCGCACCGAAGCAGCCAGTGCCCTCGAAAGGCATGTAGAGCGAGCGAAGGCCCTTGCATGCCGCTCTTCGAGTTGCGGGCGTGGATGTTTAGGGGCCTTGCGGCCTGATATATTGTTTGCCAGAGGTACTGTAGCTGCTGTTTTGCGGACCTTTATGGTGTCATGTTGGTCTGGCGATTCTGAAGAAGTAGGATAACTGCAATTGAGGTTGGCGTTGGATATTGCTCACTGCGCTCGAACCGTCTCATGGTGGAGACAGGTCGCTGCCACTGGCGTCGTGGAGCAAGCAAGAGGCCCGATCCGTGATGCGTGCCCATATGTAGTTCAGGCTGCAAGAAACCCCCGTCCGCCCTACATCTAAGCACTTCATTAATTCCTTCATTCCTTCATCCATTCCTTCATTCATGCCTTCATGCCTTTCTTCATTAATTAATTCCTTCATCCCTTCATTCCTTGATTCCTTTCCCCATTCATTCCTTCATGCATTCATGCATTCATGCTCTCATTCATCCATGCATTCGCTCGTTCAGTCACTCATTCATTTACTCACTCATTCATTCATTCATTCATTCATTCATTCATTCATTCACTCACTCACTCACTCACTCACTCACTCACACACACATATATACATATATGTATATACATATATGTTAATATTTTTTGGCGTTTAAATCAACTTTCTCTTCTTTCGACCAATATGTTTACAGCACGGAAAGAAGACCGGCGCTCCAGGCTCCATTGCGCTCTCCACGGCACCTGTGCCCTGCTCCGCCCCGGCCTTTGTTTTGAGATTCTCCGGCAGCTTCTGTGGTTTTGGGGTTTCGGGTTTCTATAGTAGAGGGTTACTTCAGGCGTCCGAGGTCCAGGTCATGGCAGTCACAGATCTCGCTCGGTGAGGGTTTCGTAGGGATGGGGGCCCTCGGCTCGCTGGCAGGTCTGCGGCCGAAGTACCCGCGGCGGTGATGGCGGTGCCTGTGGAGATGTAGGACCTGCACTCGTTCGTGATTCCTTGCGCCTAGCTTAGAATTCATTTGGGGGTTTGCGACAATAGGGGAACATAGGATTCCCTTGTAGTAAGGACCCCCAAAGAATGGAGGAGAGATGTCGAGCAAAGTTGAAGCTGCCGACGCAGCGCCGAGATGCTACAGCTGCCTCACGGCCAGGGCCTCGCAGTTCATGCGGTTTAGGGTTAGGGTTTTAAAGAGAAGAAGAAGAATAGTAAGAATAATAAGAAGAAGACAGAGAGAGGGTTTAGGCTTAAGGTTTAGGTTTTTGGGGGGATCAGGGGGGGGGGGGGGCCTGGGGCCGTGTTTGAGAGCCATAAGTGGCCTCCTGCAAAACTCTCTAGCCCAACCTTGGCCCCAGTTGTAGTTCCTTTTGGCGGTGCGTTAACTCTACGTAGCTGTATCTGGCTTCAGAGAATCAAGAGAAGAAGCACATCAGGTACCCCAAAGGATGAAGAGTCCCCCCAGGATGAGCCCGTCGTCCACGAGGTCGACAGCTTCACATGCCTAGTGCTCTACTACAGTACAGCTATTAGAGCCAATATAAGGGTACCCTTGGAGCCAATATAAGGGTACCCTTGTATATGAGGGGCCACACTGAAAAAACAGGCACCTTACTTAGCAACGAGCTGACCACACCTGAGTCCCGGAACCGAACCACCTTATGCCCTAGAGTTCCCAACAGCCCTAGAAAGCGCAAACCCTGAACCCTTCAATCCTCTGCTTGGCTGGTGGCACAAAAAACCCTGGAACGTAAACACCCTTTGCCCAAAACCCTTCAGCTGTAAGCATGACGAAAAGCTCACAAGGCCGAGGAGCGGGACAAGGCTTCGGTGGAGCTCGACGGAGAGCTCAGCACCCCTTTTCATTAAGTTCGTGCTTAAGGCTAAATAGTTAGGCGCATGCCTCTCCGAATCATTTTATGCTGAGACTGGTTAATCCAGTGAATGGTTTAGGCGCCGCAAGATTGAAATCTGGTTTCTGGCTAACCTTAAAGCTGGATGGATATCAGTGTTGGGCATGGGACCATGAACAATTGGCAGAGCTAGCAGCTGGATTTAAGACAACTTGTCAGTGCATGATGCATAGCACCATCGGATACCGTGACCGACACATCCCGAAACAGATGTTCGCTGCTTCCCTCCTGCGGAAGCACAGGTTGTGGGGTCTTGGGGCTTAGGCTTGGGCAGGTGGTGGTGACAGTGAAGCAACAGCACCTGACCTTGGACAGCTTCTTCGCAGGTGGATCCCGGTGAATGCAAGCTGTCTCGATATGTGCTTTCAGGAAATGTTTTCCACAGGCTGTAATTATTGCGTTTTGCGCACGTAGCTTGCTCAACGTGCGTACACCTACTCTGGGGAATACCCTAAAGTGAAGAACCCGATGTTTCTTGTTCGTCAAGTCAGGCGACGTCGGATGCAAATTTGCCTGGCAGGGCCCAGAGTGGGACTGTCGCAATGATAAGAGTCAAGCCAGCCGTACCTACCCCCGAATTGCCTGCAATGATGATGGCCTGTACACCCTCTTTTTTTTGGGTTAGGAGCCATTTTCATGTGTGTTTTTGGGGTTCACTCTAAGCCCTTCGTTTGCAGGGGAGCCGCCGCCCGTGCACGAGGATCCGCCCGAAAGTGTGCGGGGCACTCAGGCGGATTTTTTACTGTAGGGATCTGAAGGCTGCGCTTCAGGCTTGTCTCTACTTGCGTGCGTTACATGATCCTTCATGCCACCGTAAACCCTACCTATAGCCCCAAAATAATGTAAATAATGGCCTTTTTTCTGGGTTTTTGGGCCACTTTTTACATACTTTGAGGGTCCAGGTAAACCCTATAAACCCCTAAATTCTCAATTTTTCTTGGGAACCTTTTTGGTTCGGACAGCTCTGGCACGTCGAACACCGCACAAGTGGTTTACCTTGTTTACCTCACAGAGCAGCCACCAAGCTACACCTCCCGGCGCAGAGAGTCTTTTGCCAGAGTGGATCAAGGCGCCACCTGATGCTAAACTGGATATTCTAACTAAGGCTAAATGCCCCTTCCAGCTTTCCAAAAAGCCATCCCAAGGTTAGAGAAAGCCCACCGGCTCGGCTCGCTAGCACTGGGCGGCGCCGTTGAGATGATCGGTGCCTTGGATGGAAAGAGCCTTGACAGCGGGTCGGTTCAGGGCTTTGCAGCTTTCCAGGTTTAGACCCTGGCCGGCTTCATTCCCAAAACGGAGCATTTCAAAGAGTGGGCCAAAACTCGGGTTCTAGTTCCTGAAGAGCCATGGTGGAACATGAGGGGACGGGCTCCTAGCGCGGGCATGGGGCAGCTAGACGTTTAGCGCTTGAATCAGCAGACTTGTTGCCCATAGTTGCGAGTTACGAGAGCGGTTTGGTGCTTGCATCTCGGGCAGATCTTGCGATTCAGAGCTCCCTGTTCCTCTCTCTCTCTCTCTCTCTTTCTATTTTCCTTCAGGCTCGGGTTTGGGGAGTTTTCCGGTCACGTGGTCAGGGGCCATAGGAGGAGTTGCTAAATGTTCCCAGGCCCTAAAGAAGCTCAAGAAGTCAAGTAACAAACTGGTTCGTAGAGTGACAGAGTTTTGCCTTGTTTTTGTCTTACGCTACTATGAATAGTGCCCCGGCCCGAGCATGTTCAGAGGAGCAGTCCCTCCTAGAAGGTCTGGGTTCCACATGCCGAAAACCCCGCACATCCGGAAGCCACGGTTCCGAACTAAGCCCCGCGCGAAGCCCTGAATTTCCATCAAGATCCGGGTTTAGGGTTTAGGGTTTAGGCATGCTCGCCTTGCTTTGAAAGTGGGGTGTGCGCGTGCGAGTGGCACTTGACTTCTTGGATGCAGAGAGTTCGTCCCAGGCAGGCAGTGCAGCAGTCCTAGCCGTAAAAAAGGGTTTAGGGGGCAACCCAGACTGTCTCGCCAGGCTGGATACCGGGCCTGGGTGCCACAACCAAGGGTGCCGTGAAGGTCCTGCACAAGGTTCCGAGGGCCTGAGCTTTTATAGGGTTTTTAGGGTTTAGTAAGGGTTAGGGTTGCAATTAGGACTAGAGGGCTTTGGGCTTCTGCCATTCCAGGGCGACGACCGAGTTCAAGAGGGCTTCAGAGCTTAAGGGCCAAACCCTAGACACGGTCATGAGGCACGGGTGCAGCAAATTGGTTGCAATTGGAATAGTGTACTTGAGATGTCCCTAAACTATCCTAAACTCGAAAAGACTCAAACTCAACCCTATGAAGCGTTACGACGATGGGGCACCACTGAATCGACCCCTAAATAGTAGGATTCCCAGATACTAAGGACCCCAATAAGGTATCCCGAATATCATAAAGCCCCCAATTTTTTCTGCAAGCCGCGTCCGGGTCTTGGTGACGGTGTTCCCACGGCAGGTGGTGAAGTTTGGTCCACTGGCAATGTACAGCTCCGAGTTGGTCCGCGCCTTAGGGTTCAGGGACCTTTAAGGAGTTTAGGATTTATCAGGTTTATAGGGTTCATAGGGTTTATAGGGTTTATAGGGTTTATAGGCTTCAGTGTTGAGGGTTCAGGGTTGAGGGTTTATTGGGGTTTGTTTCGGAGTTTAGGGTCCCAGGGCTGAGAGTACTTAACTTTCTGGCTTTGCGTATTCTGTGAAAGCTGTGATTCTCCCTTTACGCTCTACGCGCAGCGTTTGAGGAGCTGTGCGCTCTCTCTTCGAGAAATCACAAGGAGCCCCAACACAGACCTCGCTAACACTGTAGAAATTATTTGTGGGCAAAGCGCAGGAACAGGTGGAAACCCAAGCCCTGAACCTTGCACACGCTCGAGTCCTTGACACCTTGGCGAAGACTTAAGAACAAGCAGGTTGAGACCCTTCAGCTCCTTGTCGTCATGGCCAACCGCAGCGGGGTGGCCCGCGGCGGCAGCACCAACGGGGACCGCACATTGGTACGGGAATTGTGCAGGTTTGCGAAGGCGGCGACTGTATCCCGAAGGTGGGTCTTGAGACGCGTGCCATGCCAGCTTCCGTGTCCAGCTCGCAGACGCCCTTGAGGATGCAAAAGCCAGGGCCAACTTGCCAACCTATCCCAACCCCAAGCCCCTTTTTAAGCCCTTGTCATATACCTGTAACCTATGCATACATCCCTATGTCCTAAAAATCCCGGTGTGAGGTTGCTACGTAGGCATGCGGCAAGAGCCACAAAGCAAAACACTCCCTGAACCCTATACGTGGTCGACACAGCCATGGCAAGCCGCGCGCTCATCGATGCGAGCATTGTGGCGTGGCTGCAGGGGATGGGGAGGTTTAGGGTTGAGCGTGCCCTGAACCCTAAGCCCTAAACCCTAAACCCTGCTTATATCAGGATTCTGAAGGTCTCAGGGTTGGGAAGCCTGCTTGGGCTTACCCAGCACTGCTCTGCCAACCAGCTTTGTTGGCAGAACTCTGTGTGTTTTCAGGTGCCCAAGACCCCACCCTAAACAGTATAGCTTCCGGTCATTAACCTAGAATTGAAAGCACTTTTTCGTCTTAGCCCGCAGTCTTCTCCATAGGTCGGTGCCTCATGTAGTTAGCCGAGGAATCTTGCAAATGTTTAGAGAGCCACAACCCACCACAAAATAAAACCCTAAACCGAAACTGCTAGGATTCCTTCTGGAGTGCTGCGGGCGTTCCGTGCCCGGCAACTCGGCTCGGCCGCGGGTGCTTGTGTTTTTAGGAGGTTTACCAAGGGGGGTTTGGGGTTCGAACTCGGGCTTCACGCATTGACAAAATGGGGTTTCTAGAAGTTTAGGGATTTTGGGGTTGAGAATTTTGGGTTTCGGGGCTTAAGGTTTTCATTGTTTTGGGGAGGCTTTCAGAGTTAGGGCCGAGTTGCGGTGAAGAGTTGCGGCTCCCCCTAAAAGGTTCCACAGCAACCCTTCGTAAATACAAGGTCATAGGGCCTCAAAAAATCCAAAAAAGCGCCAGAGTGCCCAAGAGCCCTCCGCTGAGATGGGGCCTCAGCACCTTTCACTCCAGAAGCCCGCAGGTGAACCCGTACTGCCGGGACGGCAAGCGGAGTTCGTCTCAGAAGCTTCCGAAGAGTCTTTCTCAAGGCTCCCTGTTTGGCAAAGGAGTTTTTTTTTTTTTTGGGGGGGGGGGGGGCGGCCTACACCCCAGACCCTGTTACAGTATGTTTCAAGGACTCTAAAGCATTTATAGGTCATTGATATCAACATGTAAGCATTTCTGGTCCACAAAGAGTTTATACACCCTCCATGTCAAGCCGAGTAACTGTAGCCCACACTCAGGACCCACAATCACAATCCCTGCACCTTTAAACCCTAAACCCCAGGCATTCAGAAGGGTACCAAGCTCCCAAGATCATTAGCCGCCCCAAACCCCAAACACGGAGTCCTGTACATCAAATTTGGTAGTTTGTATGGCTTTTGTGTATATGGATGTTCTGGGTAGCTATTTAGGCTCCTATTCTAGGGCCCCTGGACCGTCCACCCCCCCCCCCTCCCCCCGTCGTGTGTGGAGCGAGCGGCTTGGAAGGGCGCGGTCGGGCCCCGCCGGCCCCTGTGGAAGTGGATGCGCCCCTCAACCACATCAGTCTTGAGGGATTGCACTCGGTTTTTGGTGGGGTTCATTCAGTGTTCAAGAGCTTGGGGCAAAAGGTTGCTTGGGCTGGAGGGTTGTTAGGGCTGAGTTCTTACGGTGCGAATTGCATCGCCTGGTCTGGATCCGTTGCAAGGTCGGCAGCAAGTGTCGTAGATTCGCTTCACGTCCTATACTACAGCGGCTGATGGTTGAGGGCCTAGGGCCTAGGGCCTAGGATGTAATGGCTTCATTCGCATGGCGCTGGTTTAGGCCAGGTGCTCTTGATGTGCAGACGGACTTGATAAACAGAAGGGCGGCTGAAAGCCGGTTGGTTGGCTTTCTGTCATGGTCAACTCAACAAACAGACATGACGCCTAGAGCAAAGCCGCTCTCCACACCTCGACAACATGTCGATGAGCATCTCCCGAAGAACCAAAATAGTTAGAGGTCCTGCATGGCTTCACATTCGCTTACATCAGACCTTTAGCATGCAACCCCCTACCCTCCCCACCCCACCCCCTAGTGAAGCGCCGGGCATCAGAGCAAGCCTCCAACAGTGGGCTTGAGAGACGCGGTTTCGATATTCACAAGGACCCTTCAAGTCGCTCAGCAGGGCTTAAGACTAAGAACACTTACACGAAACTCTAAAGTCTCCAAAGGCCTCTAAACCCCTTCACTTAAGGTACAAGACGGTTACGGTGGAGCTCAAGGGCAGGGAGGGCTACAACTCCTCAGCGGTGAATGGTCTTTGGCACTACTGGCGGGTGGCTGGGCGGCCTTGGGTGCTGTAGGGTGTCGGGCTTGAGCTTGACTTCGGGGAGTCTAGGGTTTGGGGATGTTTGGTTTGGGTTTACGGGTTCGCTATAGCTAGTTAGTTAGCTAGTTAGGGTCTATGGGGGTCTATATGGCTTGATGGCTTGGGGTTTCGAGGGGGGCTTGGGGTTTGGTGGAGTTTCGTGTAGGTGCCGGGGCCATACTGACCAAACCTCTCAGATCCGAAAAACCTGCTCCCAAACCCTCAGAGTTTCGGCAAGGGTGAGCTTTCAGGGTTCAAACTCGGGGGGAGGAGGGGGGTGACCGCCTTCCTGCAGCCCTGGGTATAGACCCTATAAATTCTATAAACCCCATAAACCCTATAAACCCTCTTTAAGCCCGAATAAACCCTAAAAGACCCTCAACCCTAGCCTTACTCTTTTTGGTTTGCAGGTCAAGGGCGGCAGGCTGGCCTTCCAGCGCGAGATCAACCTCGCCGAGGGGAAGGAGGAGGAGGAGGAGGCAACAGGGCCCCCCCCAAATCCTAAAGCCGAGAGTACTACAAGTTTTAATAACATCTAAGATACGCAATAAGAAGACCAGAAGAATCCTCACCTTCCGGTTTAGTGTTCAGGGTGTCGCGACTATATTAGGCTTATGTTTTTAAGTGTCTGGGGGTTTAGAGGCTTTAGAGCTTAGGTCCCTGTCAGGTTGCTGACGCACCCTCGCCGCAGCTCTTGCGGCTCTTCCTGCCCTCGGACCTGAGTTGGCCCAATGATTGGGTTTACGGCTTTGGGGGGGGGGGGGGGGGGGGGGGGGGGGGGGGGGGGGGGGGGGGGGGGGGGGGGGGGGGGGGGGCTGATACGGTTTACGGGCTATAGAGGTTGCAGAACTTTTTGCGCATTACAGTACAATACGGGTTCAAGGTTTTTTTGCGGCTTGGTAGCCTATGAGAGCTGTTGATCAAAAGCAGAAGTAACAGAAGGTTAAGTTCTGATGGCCTTCTCGGGTTCATTAGGGGTAACGAAAGTTTTGAATCTGTCAATCCTGCACCGCCCAAGCCCACCAAGCTAGAAGCCATGAGACCCAACTCACTTCTTGGAAACCTGCAGCCCTGCAAACCTGAAATCCCCTCAGATCACTTAGGTACTATGTGGCTCATCTGCATCGGGGGAACCGTCGCAGATCGTGTTTTGTCCTGGCCTTTTGGGGTTCAGACACACAGGTTGAGGCTTCCTGGTTAAGTCTTGAACACCCAGCCGGTTTAGGGTTTTGGGTTTCAAGGTTTAGGGTTTAAGGGTTCCTTATCGGCCCGGGAGCTGTCCGTTCACAAGAGTTGCCAGTCATGTGCCCAGCAAAGCAGGTGCCTCAGACGGATGCCTTCATCATCAGCGACTCCTCCGACGCAACTGGCTCGATGCATGGCTGCTTTTTCAGGCTGCTATCTTGGGATGTTCCCCCCTTATACTAACAGTCCTTAGTCGGCATGATAGTACACCCTGTTCTAATCCCTCTATTAAAGGACGGTTAGTCTAAGGGGGAACATCCCAATTGCCATCTGCACCCGAAGTTAGACCCCCCAAACCCGCAGGCATCCACATGCGGCTCAAGTCTGAGAGTGTTCCATTGCATGTTTTCCCTTCCCCTCACTGTGCCTAAGAGCACCATATGAAGACCAGGTCCCAATTCGACCAACCCTTAAGTCCCAAAGTTCTTGAGCCCTATGAACCCGAAGTCTTAAATCCGCAAGTCCCAAAACTCACGAACCTGACCCCAAAGCCCTGTGTGCCCCTAAAGCCCTCCAACCTCCGCCTAAATACCCCGAGGATCATCGCAGATTGCGGGCCGGTAGGCGAAGGCCCGCCTGAGTCCGATAAAGGGTGGGACAGGGGGGAAGGTTCTACAGGGCGTTTAGGCGCTCTACGCTCTTATGCAGGAAGAAGGGTTTATGTTTAGGGTTAACCCGAAATACCCGAAACTCTTATCAAACGGGGCCTTTCAGGATGACTAGTGGAGGAGGGGAGGGCCCAAAATGTTATCTCACCGTTGCCTGGCACTGCTCCCTGCAGAGTGTCTCCATAAGGGGTCAGCTAAATAAAGCTAAGCGGCAAAACAAAAAAGAAACGAAAACAAATTTTAGCATCGAGGGCTTTGCTTGGCTTTGGGTGTTCAGGGTTCAGGCTTGAGGAACTGCTGGGCTCGGGCTGCAACACAGGGGCCTCACAATTACCAATACCAATGTTCCAACCCCAACCCCCCCCCCCCCCTATGCAACTCGAATATATGAAGCTGCCCAAAATGCCCTTTCGTTCTAATCAAAAGAAACCCAGAGCCAGCAACCTTGGATTGACATTCCACTTGGGAGAGAGTTTAGGTCTGGGTCAAGACCACCTTTTACTGTAGAGCACGGCCACCCTGATCCCCAAGCAGAAAGAACAAAAGAGATCGGAGAGGCACCGATTTGGAGCAGATGTGGCGAGTCTGGGACGGAGATGGCTGGAAAGAGGCTTGGTTTGGGGCGAATGTAAGGGTCTCGGGGAGGGCCTTACCTCGCCTGGCACCAGCATTGAAGGTGCCATAAGTTTGCCAGAAGTTAAGAAGGCATGATGGCCGAGTTGGCCCGAACGCAATTCGACTGCAGGACCGAAATGTGGTGGCCGATATTGTCGCCCTTGCAGCTTGGCGGAGTCACCAATGAGTCACCAAACACCCCAACCCAAAAAATTGATGTCGGACTTCACGCGGGCTCGTGCTTACGGAGCACTCGCGTGAGGTAATCATGGCCTGCGTTGAGGGTTGCTGGGGCTACTCTGAAGACGCTTTGATCCCAAAGCCGCACCACGGGAGAGGCTTGGAACTCCGGTGTAGACAGCCCAAACCAGGAGTCTTTGCACTATGCTCCCTTTCAAAACAAGGAGACGCTGCCTTCGTCCATGTCAGGCCAAGAGTGGGTATGCAGCGGCGGGGGCGGCTTTGGGTTTGTTGGATGTAATATGCATGGACTTGGCTACGGTGTACTCTTGTTCTTCGGAATCCAGAGTAGATCCTGTGATCATCAATTCGTTTTTAAGCGGGCTGTGAATCCGGGGGATTCAGGGGTGCTTTGTGCAAGATCTTCTGTTTCATAAGCATAGACCTCAGACGTTGCCGAACAGCGTCTCAGGATGTATGGTGCAATGCCGAAATGTAAGGACCCAACTATCTCGAGAGCGGGGAGAGGGAGAGGGCACGCACCGTTCAACTGTGCTTGAGATGCCATGGCGGTGTGCATGGATGCTTTGGCTCAGTTTGCTGATCATGGGTTTAAAGAAATCACAACAGGCTGAGCTGCCAGAATTTCGTGTTGGCAGGGCCATGCGGGGCCCGCAGCAACCAAAAAAAACACACAAAAACAACAAGGGCCCCACTACCTCCACAAGCCTCCCGAAGTAGACTTAGGCCGAGATCAGACCAAGCCGTAGTGGCAGCGGTTCCGTCCTAGTTGCCATGGATGCGGCAATGTCCAGCCAGGGGGCCGGAACCCAGGACCCTGGCGCCGCAACCCTGGACCAGGGGGTGCCCAGAACCCAGGACCAGAGGGTGCCAACTTGAACAGCTCGGTATGTTTAAGCTCTTTCGGGCTTAGGAAAGTTTAGGGCTCTTAGGGCTTAGGGCTTGTCCGAGACTGGGTTCAAACAAGGGCTTATGAATTATGGGTTGAGGATGTGTCCTTTGCAGCTTTTGTCCTGCACCTGCCTACTTGCAGATTTCTACGGCTCGCGAAGTGCTCGGCATGCGTTCCATGTGCTTATGCACTGGCGTGCATACAGCCTGGCGTATGACACCGAACTCCGTGTCTCATCTGCACCCGGCGCCCTGCAAAAAACAGCACAGCAGCGAAGCGCCGCAGACTCAAGCTTCCACACCGGCTTCTTTCCATGCGCCCAAGGGCAGCTACCCTGCAACTGAAACCCGGTTTTTATGTAAGCAGGGTCCTCCAGATTAGGGTTGCGCTGTGGCTCGTCTGGTCTATGGCAGCGCCCCATGAAGTCACAAGCAGCAACCTCCGAAGCCGTCCCAAACATGGGTTTGGGGATGACGAGAGTCTAGGAGACCTTTAGGGTTTAGGGTTTAGGGCCTAGGGACCTGAGCACAGAGGAGCGAGAGAGAGAGAGAGAGACTTGGGGGTAGCCTCCCTTCGGGGGGGTTATGCGTGTGGGAGAGAGAGAGAGAGAGAGAGAGAGAGTTGAGAGACGTTGAGATATCAGGGTGCGGGGTGGAGGAAGACGTCGACGGGGGCGTGGAGCACAAACTCGATCTGCTGCTTGCAAAGTTTGAGGCCGGTTGCGAACTTGTAAGGCCTAGGCCCCTCAGTTCTAGTTCTTCCTCCTGAGGTACCACTTCTGGGAACACATTGCTGCCCACCTAAGGCTGCTTGAACCCGAGACCTCACTCATGGGGATGAAGCACCCGAGAAGGTATCGCTACCCCCGCCGCCTGGAGGTATTCTCACAGCAACAGCAGCAGCTCCTGCAGGACCTCGCCCAACGGCTTCTCAGCTTGTCTTTGACTGGGGGGGGCTCCTGTAGCTGAACCCTAAACCCTATAAACTCTATAAACCCTGTAAACCCTAAACCCTATGAACCCTATAAACCCTATGAACCCTATGAACCCTATAAACCCTATAAACCCTATAAACCCTAAACCCAGCTTGGTCTTGTGTTCCTGCCAGCCAGGATCCCCCAGGTCGTGATATTGGCATGTGACGCCTCAGGAGTGCTTGGCAAGAGCTACTAGCAGTCCTTAATAGGGATTCTATAGATTTCTATAGTACCCCCCTATTATAATCCCTCCTAAGGACTATATTAGTATAAGGAGGAACAGCCCAATTGTTTTTAAAATTCGCGCCTGAGGCTCCCGAGCGCCTCAGCACCGGAGGTCGTGGCAGTACCGCTGCGGAAGCGCCCGTCGCAGCAGCAGCTTCCGGTCCCAGATTTCGGTTTGGGATGTTCTCCCTTCTAGTAAGAGCCTTTAAGAGGGGTGAGAATAGGGGGTACTATAGTATAGGTAGAAGAGTCCTTCATAGGGATTATAGTAAGGGGTACTATAGTCGGACTGTTAATATAATGGGGAACATCCCAAGATTTCGGTCATGTTTCGATCTTCGGGCAACGTCAGCAGTTTCTACGATTGTTGTCTAGCGAGGAGCTGTAGTTGCCAGGCGCGGTACTGAAGGCAATCTGTTGACCGGCAGATCTCAAGGACTTTCTCGCGTGCACGTTTTCATCTCGGCAGTGGTGAGGTTGCAAGGCAAATGGCTAAAAACTAGGATGTTTCCCCTTCTACGAACAGTTCTTAATAGGGATTATCCTAGGGCGTACTCTAATCCGTATTTCGGTCTGTTAGTAGAATGAAGGGTGAACATCCCAAGGCAAAAACCCTAAACCATTGTTGAGCTCCAGAGTCTCTTCCGAGCGTCCGATCAGCTCCGCTCGGGCTTTGGGTTCTTCAGGGATGCGCGCCGAGGCCCTGCAGAAAAACGTGCATCTAGATTCTAGATCCCTAAACTCCCCAAACCCTGAACCCTAAACCCTATGACCCTATGAGCCCCCTCCAACTCAGCGTTCACCTCCCGAGGTTGACGGTTCCTGACAAGTCGCCGCGCAGCAAAGCGAAAACCAATGCCTCGCGGCTGCCATCCTCGGGGCATCGCTTGCAGGGGTTTAGGTTGGGATGTCCCCCCTTCTAGTAACAGTCCTGAATAGGGATTATAATAGAATCCCTATGAAGGACTGTTAGTATAAGGGTGAACATCCCAAGGTTTAGGGTTTAAGCCCCTAAGCCCTACACCCAAGAGGGATCTTTTTGGTTCAAAAAGGGAAGCTGGCAGATTGTGATACTCATGGAAAGTGGGGCACCCCTCTGAATGGGTTTGGTCGTTTAAGAGCCGGAAAGCATGCACGGAACGGTGGTACCTTTACAAGCTGCTCGGAAGAGTTCGTTCGGTTGATGAATGTGGGGCTGCGCTCGGAAAAAGGCTATTAATGGATTGTGGAGGTTTGCAAGCTCACACGTGGAAAATGTACCTGGAATCCGCGTCGGATGCCCAAGGCAATCGATATTTACTGCACGTTCCAATGGAGACATGCAGTAATTGTAATTGTTGCGTAGACTTCCCGAAGTCGAAAGAGCATACTGATGGCCTAGGTTCCCCTAAGTTGTTCAGGCTTGGGGACTTGTTTTGGCCAAAATCTCGGGTTCCACTAAGCACATGCTGTGCTTGTGTTGGGGGAGCGCGGTATTCTTCAGGCTTCCTGAAATGTTGAGCGGGGCCTGGGCGTAAAGGTTTAAGGGGGTTTAGGGTTTAGGGTTCCAGAATTTAAGGCACAGTGCATAGCTCGAACCACTGCAGGCAGGCAGGAGGGTCAGAATGAAAGCGGCAGCGCAGACCAGTCAAGCAACGATCCGCGCATCGAAAGGAACATCCCCACAAGCTTAAGCACCCCACCCAACTTCTTAGTTTATGCATCCTTAGAACTTATACAAGCTTAAGTCGATAGAGCGAGGCTCCACGCCATAATCTCCATGTCCTTGGCCACTTTCCCTTCAGCCCCTCCGAGGAGGAGAGTCAGGCAGATCAGTCGCTCTTGAGTCTGCAGTCCAACTCGGCCTCTGCTGCTTGGCATTCAAACAGCAGAAATTCAATGTTCCCCCTTATACTAACCGCTGCTTAGTTGGGTTTCTACTTGGGTACTATAATCCCTATTAGAGAATCTTAGTAAAAGGGGGGAACATCCCTAACTCCCAAACTTCACCAAATTTCAGCTCATTGTGTCTGAGTCTGAAAGGCCCTACATCATCCTGCATCCCTGAAGTTCACGAGTGGGCATCCCTGGGCAGGCTAGTTGGGCGCGCGTCACAGGTCTAGCCAGGGCAACTGCCCAATTGTCGAAGGGATTTGCGTGGCCTACAGGGGTCCACTCGTCCGGCCTTCAGCCGCAATGGCGCCGTTTGAGTGGATGCTCCCCTCTGAAGTTTTGAAGCCTTGGATCCTCAGGGGCCTATAGAAGGGGCGGAATCCAAATATAGATCCCCAAATAGTAGGACTCCCTAAGGTGCCCCTGATTTCGGAAACCCCCATAGGGTTCTGGGCAGGCACCTGCTCAAAATCAGGCCTTCAGGGTGCAATCTTTTTGGGGGCTTTGGCCTCCCCTGGCTAGCGCACTTAGGAGCTCTGAGGCTTCAAACCCACCTACCCAAAGCCCCCCCCCCCCCCCCCCCAAATCCTAAACCCTAAAGCCCTTAAGCCCTGAAGTGTCCTAAAGGCTCCCTAAGCCCAAGGACTGGCGCATGGAGGAAGGGAACTTCGCGCCAGCCCTCGCCCCACCCTCGGCTGCAGGGCTTGCCTCGAGTAAGCTGCAACATTGCCCTCAAAAATGGAGTGGTGCCCAACAAAGCCCTGTTCCATCTTGTGATGGTTGCGGGTTGAGTGTGTCAGCTTGAGTGCTATTGTGGGTGAAATCGAAGTCTAGGACGCCCGCTGGAGCGCCCTCGTTCCCTTTTGGGGGTAGGATCCCTCTCATACGCCCAAACGAACAAAAGACATCCTGAAATCCTGAACACAAATTCTAAAAACCCTAACAACAAAAGCCTATTAAACATCATAGTAGTAGTAGCAGTAGTAACAATAAATCTGTACGGCACCATCTGCTCTCCGATCGCAGCCGACAAGTGCGGCGTGGAATTGAGGCATGTTCAGCCCCGAGGTTTTCATGGGAACTCCGAACCCCTAAACCTCATTTGCCATTCTGGATGGTAGGGTTTGGGGTTTGGGGTTTGGGGTTTGGGGTTTGGGGTTTAGGGTTTAGGGTTTCGGGCTGGCAGTCAGCAAGTCCAGCTTCAAAAAGGGTTTAGGGTTTAAAGTTTAGGGTTTAGGGCTTCGAAGCCCGAACCCGGCTTTTGGGGCGGGCCTGGGGCATCCTCAGGCCAAAGCCTTGCCCAGACCTGATCCAGGCGCGTTGAGTCTTGGAGCCTAATTCAGGGGCACGGAGGTCCACCCCCCGAATCCCTGAAACTTTTGGGTGGTTTAGGGTTTATAGGGTGTAGGGCTTAGGGAGAACAGCATTTTCCCGAAATGTCATCAGTTAGGCGGGTGGCAAAAAAATCAACAACGGAAACCCTGAACCCTCCCCCAGCTGCTAAGTCGTAGATCCTGGGCCTTGAGGGAGCCTGTAGGAGCCCTTCCTTGGCTTCAGAGAAGAGATTCCCTTACACTTCGGGTGTAGGGCTTAGGGTTAGGGTTGAGCGTTACAAGGGCTCCCCTTTGGGTACTGGGGCGTCTGTGTACACCCACAAGACCGCCAAGAAAGACAAAATATGGGGCCTGGGAGAACCCTAAACCCTATAGAGTTCAGATCCCAGAAGGGGGTGGCAAAAAAAAAAGGGGACTCCTTTCGTCGAATGGGTCTGTTGTCCTGTTAACTTGCAGAGCTTCCGAGATCGTGCCGGCATTTACCTAGGCTCCCCCCAAAACTACAAAAAAGATATCTTCCTTACAAGGGCGATGTAGGGATTATTACCTTCGATTTTAGCAGATATAGTGGTATATGAGATACGGAAGCCTTGGGACTTTGGTTTCGCCATCCTGCGGCAGCCCCGATGTTTACCTTAAGGGGGTTTAGGGCTCAGCCCTTTCGGGTTTAAGGCTTCGGGGCTTCCAGGAGCCCCTGATTCCCCCCCCCCCCCCCCCAAGTCAATCCTGGGCCTTGGAACACTCAGAATTTTCTTGGGCGCCTCTTGTGCGTAGCAACCCCGAGCCCTTAAGAGGCCCATGGCATGCCAACCTTGTTCTTAGAATCTAAAAACATATTGACACGGATACATCTGCTAGACGTTTCGCAATATTGAGCCGACCTATATTGCAGATTCGTGCATGAAAATCTCGTGGTTTCAGGTCACATTGCTTCAGGGCTGGATTCGGAGGTTGCTCTAGCTGAGGGCTGGATGACTTCCTTTGGGGGGTTTACGGAAACAAGGGACCCCTAATATAAACCCCCAAATAGTAGGACCCCCTTAAAAATAAGGACCCCAATAAGGGACCCCTAACTTCGGAAACCCTAAACCCTAAACCCTAAACCCTAAACCCTAAACCCCCTTATGGTTCAGTCGAACTCCCACGCCGAGCCAGGTCGCCTGAGCAGGGCTGCGTCGCTGGTTTCGGTTGGCAGCGCGTCGCCGCCCGCTGGCCGTGACAACACGCTCAGTTGGTTGAGGGTTTAGGGTTTAGGGTTTAGGGTTTAGGGTTTAGGGTTTAGGGTTTAGGGTTTAGGGTGAACCCCATCCTAAATCATCAGTTGCTGAGTCGAAGTGATGCAAGGAGTCCTGCGTATAAATGTGTGCCATGAACACTTCTGAGGTGACTGAAATATGATGAGGCGTTACAGGGTTCTGAAGAATCCACAGTAGCTTCTGGCGGCTTCTGTGGTTTGCTGAAGAAGCGCGCAAGTCAAGCGCCGCACATGATCCCGTGCAAGGCAGGCGCCTAAAATCCTTTCGGCCGTACAGTTTTGGGGGGTTTCTGAGGGGGTGTGGGGCGCACACAATTTTTCAAAATGACCATGTGTGGTTGTTGCAAGCCCTCGCAACTGTCACAATGGTCTGACAAGACTTGCGGTGCCGCGTTTTCTATGGGACCTTCAAACACGATTTTGCAAGGGTTCAAGACATGTTGAATCCTTTTGTTGTTGTGATTTGTTGTGGCTTGCGAAGCCTAGAACAGCTTTAGCAGCTGTTCTTTTCCGTATACATTCATGGGACTCTACCTGGGACCCCTGAGGTTGTACCCTTGGGTTTGGGGACCGCTCCTGGCAGATGGGGGCCAGATGAGAAGTATATGAATGGGAACCTCTTAGGGGCACATGCTTAGGGGTCCGAGTATGACCCCCTTGATACATATATACCCGCATGCGTGAACAGATTTTCGGCCATTGTGTTCTCATACCCGCACGCGCCGTGATGAATTTGGGGTTGGCGGCTAGTGTGCCTAAGCTTGGAGAGTTCCCGGGTGAGTTTACGAAAATAGGGCCCCAATATAGAGTTCCAAATAGTAGGATTTCCTCATAATAAGGACCCCAATGATTTCGGAAACCCGCATGGAGGAAAGGATGTTTGAACGAGGTATCTTCTACAGCGATTTTGTCGACGTTCCCAATCTCTGAGCCGCGAAGCCCAATCCCTAAATACTAAACTCTAATGTTGCTAAAACCCGAAACTTTGCAGACAATCTAAAGTCCCATGCGTTCCGCATTCCAAGGCGGCCGAGTTCGCCCGGCCGCAGCACGGCGTGACCCGTCCTAAGACGTCCTAAGAGTCTCAGACCCTGGGCCATTGACATGTACCGCTTTGGCCATACTTTAAAACGTTCATGTCTGAAAAGCATCCGCATCTTGACCACATCTTCCCTCATATGACAGGCCTGTAAGGGTTGCCTCCCAATGGCTGATACCAAATACCTAAAGGGGCCATAAGGCACAGCGCGCAATGAAGGATGTGACCCTCATCCCTACAGGCTGGCCTCGGCGTGGTACCAGGAGATTCGCAGGGGCTCCTTTGAGCCTTGGCCAGCATCTTCAGTGTTCAGCAATTTAGGGTTTAGGGCTTAGGGCTTAGGGTTTAGGGTTTAGGAGAAAGAAGCCTCTACATCAAGCAAACTTCAAGCAAGAGGGGCAAGCAAGCTGGCGGAAAAATGGCTTCCACCTGTTGAGAACATACTAAATTATTTCCCCTTCAACACAAAGTATCTGGGCTGAGTCTTAGCATGTTTGCATAGTAGATGGGACGATTCAGGAGCCTAAATGGTTACCAGGAACATCACTGACCCGCGTGTGGTCCGCAGCGTTGGTGGCTTCTTTGTGCCTGCTTGTGCATTCTAGCAGGGATCTGCCACTTTGGAGGCTGTCCAGTCTAGCATGTGATGGTTGGGTCTGGGTACGTAGTCTGCGGAGTCGATTCGTGCCACGGTCAGCTCGGGAGCAGCATTGTCAGTCAGTGAGTCACTCCTGTGTTTGGCCTTGCTCGCAGGACGAGTGAGCAGAAGCATGTTGCAAAGAGGTTTGGGGGGGTTTGTTTAGTTTGGGTGGCTTGCGATGTCCTCCAAAGCCCCCTACGGAAGGTGGGCAGGTCTGGAGCCTTACCAGCACGGGCTATTTGGCCTCATAATCCCCTAACCAACCCTTTTTCAGGGCCTTTTTAAGGGGTTTTAGGGTAGAGTAGCCCATGTAGGTAAGCCCTGAATACTGCTGAGAGTCGAAGCCCTACAAACCCTGCACCCGCCCAAAGCCAAGAAGAACCGAAAGTGAAGGACCGGAATGGCCCGGCCGGAGGAGGACGGAGCGTGCCCTGTCGCAGGGAACTCGCGATAGATGTTCGATGCATTTAGGGCTCTCCCAGGCTTCGGGCTTAGGGCTTAGGGTCTAGGGTTTAGGGTTTAGGGTTTAGGGTTTGGGGCGGTGTGGTTCATGGCTCAGGGCTCAGGGTGTAGCATCTGTTTTCGTGTTCACACTCGGAGGGCGCTCCCTTGAACCAGTCAAAGGGTAATTCGGCTTTTCTGAGCATTGCTACTATTTGCTTAAGAACCCCAAAAAACAAAAAAACTCCCCATATTGCCCTTATAAGGAAGAATGTTTTGAGCTTTTTTTGGGGGGGCGGGGGGCTTCTTGAGCAATTAGAAGATTGGGGTTTTCCGCATGGACTCGCCTCCCAGCTAAACCACACAACTGCCGACTCAGCTGCCCTAAGGCCCAAAGCCCCTAAACCCTAAACCCTAAACCCTAAACTCAAACCCTAAACCCCAAACCCTAAACCCTAAACCCTAAACCCTAGCTGGGGGTGGCCATTATGTGTCCTTCTGCGAGCTTTGGCAGAGCCCTTGGTCTCCTCAGTCGAGCTGCAGGCTTCGGAAAGCTTAAGCTTAACTGGCCCGCGCAGAAGCGGTTGAGTGTTGAATTTCCTTGAGAGATCTGCCGTTTCTACCATAGAACCCTAGAACCCTTTTGCGGACAGTCTCAGGGCAATACTTAGGTCCTTTGCATTCTTTCCACAGGTCCGTGAAAGCCCCCTCTCCAAAACCACATCCCTGAAGTGCTTCGGTCACATTCTAGTTAGGCAATTGGTGTCATGTTTTCTTTGCCTTCCGACATGTGAGCCTGTGTATAAGCCCCAGAAGCATTGCAGTAGGCATATGCAAGCAGCCCTGAAACCTAAACCCTAAACCCAACAACCAAAAAGACCCTGAACAAAGCCGACAACGACCGCCCAGTTGTCTCAGAGCAGCATCGCATCGGTCCCGTCGGTGCTGGAGATGAATTCCGCTGCGCGGCAGTGAGTTGCCAGTTGGGATGGTTGGGCGTTTAAACTGCTTAGGGTTTAGGGTTTAGGGTACCGGGGTCCCCCAATGGCCTACCATCTGGGAGCTATTCCCTGCGCTACATGTGCGCATGAAGTTCAGGATTGGGCTATTGAATTCTTGATGTGCTGTACCTGCCTGTGCCCTTTTGTTTTTTGAGGGGGCAGTGGCCCCCAATTCTTTTATCAGAGAAGGATACTCATCCCTTTGATTCCTAGGTTGCTCGGCAGGCTAGGAGGGTAGAGATGGTGCAGCTGGAATCCGGGCATTTCAGGCATTCGTGCACGCCGTCGTGCAGAGCTGGCAGCTGGATGGCAATTGCGCGACAAGCCTAGGGAGTTTGCAATAGGGTTCGGGGGTCGAGTGGGCATCGGAAGCTTTTGGGCATTCTTGTGCTGCTTGCCTGGATGCACATCGGCCGGCATGTCTTTGCTGGCTGTGGCTTCAGCGCCTGCCATGGATCAAATAGAAGGAGTTGGGATGTTCCCCTTATACTAACCGTCCTTACGGATTATAGTATCCCCGTTCTAATTCCTATGAATCCGACACAAGGGATCCGAAGGAATTTATCAGGGTCCGATACTGGCAGGAAACCCGAAAAGGCCTATCAAAAGCTCACAAAAAATAAGATAGGTAAATAAATACCTAAATGTAAAAGAGGGATATATATACATATATATATATATAAACTGCGCCAGCTCACCATCCCAAGCTCTGGGGCCGTCCCAAAACCAGGCCCTTGACCCAGCTCCCAGGAAGCCAAGTGGCGGACCCTGGCGAAACATACGCTCACCGGAAAGCTCAGTTCAAGGAGAAGGCTGGGGGGTTTGTGTTTGGACGCTTCGGCTTTTCGCATGACAGCTAGAGCTAACTTTCTCAGGCGCACAGACGTGGGATGATTGTTTGTTCCTGCACATGAATCATGACATGCCAGTGAACACAATCAAGTATCTCGGAAAAGCTAATAGCTCCGCCAAATCCCCATTAGACAGTTTTTTTTTTTGGTTTCTGGCAGCTGCAGACAGATAGGAGCCCAAGACGTCCCCCAAACTAATTAATCAGCGTTTGAAACGTTGGGCATCCAAACGTTTGACCTCAACAGTGCCTTCGTCGTCACCAAGCCCTAAACATCTCTTGAACTATTCCGAGCTACACGATATCAAAACCCCAACAATATCAGGAACCCAGCCGAAAGAATCCTCGCCTGCCTGTGCGAGTGAGCGAATCGAAGTGTGCTTGCGACAGGTGTAAGCCTTGAAGCGCATGCCCACCCTAAGAGCGTTAAGCCCCGAACCAGACCCTCCCCCCTAAGCCGCGACACTCGTAAACATGCGCAAAACACCAAGAAAACATCACCACACAGGGCGGAACCTATACGGTTTCCGAAAACAGGGGTACCCTTGTCCCTTTAAATGGATTCTATTCTGTTTCGGGGTATAAAAGGGGGTACCCCCATTTTGGGAAATACCCATCGTAATCATCCCTACATTTAGTAGCCCTAAACCCTAAACCCTAAACCCTAAACCCAAGCCCTAAACCTTAAACCCTAAACCCTAAACCCTGCAGTGCGGCTGGACTGCTTGGCGGGTCGCAAAAAAAAAAAAAGCCTAAACCCCAAACCCCGGGCAGGCTCCAACGGCGCCCGCTCGTCAGACGTGCCAGCCAAGCAGCTCTCCGCTCCGCAGGAGCCAGAGGTGCCAGGAGTTCAGGATTTTGGGGGTTGGGGGGGTGGGGGGGGGGGGGGATTTTACGGGTTTAGGGCTTCGGGGTTTGCTGTGAAACCCGGCAGAGCTCGCGGGGTCAAAAAAGGGCTTTGGGGATTTTAGGGTTTTTGGTCGGATCTTAGGTTTTTTTGGGGAGGGGGGGTTTAGGGTTTTGGGGGGATTGTAGGGTTCTTTGCTCGATGCCGTGTCGTCATCTTGGAGCTACTTGCAGATGAGTTTCAAGGCAACACCCCCGGGCCTTGCATCCAAACAGAGACCGGGTTCAGAAACAGAGGTTTAGGGTTAGAAGCTAAAAGGGTTTAGGGTTTCGGGGGTTCAAGGTAACAGGGTTAACCCTAAACCCTAAACCACCTTTAAAAGGGGCTCAAACACCCCAAGTCCCCTTTGGCAGGCCGAGGACTCGCCCGACCTCCAGCGGAAAGCGGATAGCCGAATGTCCCACGACTGGAAAAAGCATTCATCCAAGCACCTTTCGAGGAATCATATGGTTCCGAGGTTTCCTATTCAGATTCTTCTGAGAAGGGCTGCAGAACCCTGTAAGCTCTACGCTGCAGGCCCCAGACTCTGCAGAAAAGTAGGTGAGCCACTTGTAGTTGTGTTTTTTTGGCGGTGCCCCAGGCCTCGGGAAGGTTCTGCCTGAGTGGATGCTTCAGTGTCTAGAACTCCCCGGTATCCCCCAGGAACTTGTACCCAAATCATGACCCCAGATTTCTAGGGTTTGGGGTTTAGGGTTTAGTGCTTCCTCGCTGACAGGTACCATGGCTCTCTCAGACCGGGTTCAAAGAAGGGTATCCTCGCTGAACTCGAAACCCTCTCCCCGCTCAAGCCCTTGAAAGACATAAGTGTGCTTGGCAAGGAACCTTCCTGGCCTTCTGGAGGTCAGCCCAGTGAACTCCTCGTCGCAACCGATCAGGCTAGCATAGGAGTTTGCGGCATATTCGGTTTCATACATTATGTTTTACGTATATATATATATATATGTATATATGTCATATTCATATGTGTATATATATATATATATGTATGGTCCACCCCCCGTGATCTAGGTTTTTCTTTTTTCCCTATGATTATGAAAACCCTCGTAAATACTGATTAAAATGACATGCTGGGTCTGTACGGCGCAGTCCTTTAATGAATTACATTCGTCCACTTGTTGACTCATTCCATTAACTCTCGGAATCAAAAAAGAACCTCGCGTTTTTTGGATTCTCAACACCACGGAGAGTAAAATCTAAAAGAACACGGTTTTTTACAAAAAAAACCAAAAACCCTCGAGAAAACCAAAATGTCCAACAAAAAGCGACTTCATGGTTTTGAGTTTTTTGATTTTTTGTTTGTTTGGGCAAAATGTGCAAAACAAAGTGGTTTTTTAAGAATATATTTGCTAGAAGTTGCTTTTTTCTATGTGACTTCCTTGCACACACTCACAGAGAAACACACACACACACAGTTTGTTATTTTAGATACAGACTATTCGGTATTTAATGTGTGGCGTTAACATGTAAAGTTCCAATTAGATTTCATTGCGAATGAGGCTTAGAAGAGAATGCCTTGGGATGTGGCATCTTAATCTAGAAAGTAGTATCAAAAGTAACTAACGCAGCCCAGATGAGGATTCTCAGGGTGTGTTTCTGACGGTGTGTGGCCTTGCAATTCAAAAGTCCAGTTAGACTTAAGTATGAGTGGGGCTTAGAAGAGGATGACTTGGGGTGCGGCTCAAAATTCTTTTTAAGTGGAATTACAAACGAAGTCCAGATGAGGATTTCTTGGGGTGTGGTGCTTTTATACAAACCCCACATTACATTTCATTACGAAGCGGGGCCAAAGGAGAATTCCATGTAACGAATGAGGCTTAGAAGAGGATGTCTTGGGGCGGGGTCTCTTAATGTGTTTGTTGCGCTTGGGTTTAATTACGAACGAAGCTGTGGCTTCATCGTACGCAAGTCTATTGGCATTTCATAAAGAGGCCTCAGAAGAGTATGTCATAGGGTGTGGCCGTTGAATATAGAATTCGAAGTACATTTAAATATGGATGAGGGCTCATAAGATGATCTCTTGGGGCGTGGCCTCTATTAAAATTCTGTCCAACAGTTACCTATGAACGAAGCCTAGATGAGAACTTCTTAGGGTGTGGGTTTCTTGTCTAAAATTATAAAGTTCTTATGAGATTCTGTTCCAGGTCCCAGCATCTAGGCAAAGCAATGACAAACGACGCTCTGTTGAGGATTTTTTAGGGTGTGGCTTTGTAAACTTCATTATGAATAGGGGCCAGAAGGGACTTCATAGGGTGTGGTCTGCATTATGAAATTCTAACTCGGTTTAAGTACGAATGAGGCTTAGAAGAGGATGTCTTGGGGGCTCGCCTCTTAATATACACTTGCTTGCTTGGGGTCAATTACGAACGAAGCCCAGAGGAGGATTCTTTTAGGGTGTGGGTTTACAATACAAAATCAAGTTACGTTTCATTAGGAATGGGGGCCAGAGGAGAATTTCATAGGGTGTGGTCGGAAATATAAAATTCCAAATAGGTAGTAACGAATGAGGCTTAGAAGAGGATTTCTTGGGGCGGGGTCTCTGAATATGTTTGTTGTACGTGGGCTTAATTACGAACGAAGCTGTGGCTTTATCATACACAAGTCTATCAAAAAATCATGAAGAGGCCGCAGAAGAGGATTTCATAGGGTGTGGCCGTTAAGTATAGAAATCCTCTTTCTTAGGGTGTGGGCTTCTTCTGTCAAAGCAGTTCCTTCAATAAACTAAGAAGGAAGACCAGATGAGGATTTCTGAGGCTGTAACCTCTGCATATAAAGTTCTTATGCGAGTTTGTTACGGGCAGGCAGGCCCCAGAAGAGGATCTCATAGGGTGCGGCTTTAAATAGGCAAATTTAGATTGCTAAATAAATTGTATTACGAATGAGGCCAGAGGATTTCTCAGAGGAAGATCTCTCTAAGGGTGTGGCCGTTTAATATAAATTTCGAATTAGGTCTGAAGGTCACTTTTCTGGGCCCGAAAGGCTTTCCAAACTAGATCATTTGGGGAAAGCATATATTATATATGTATGTATGTATATCCGGGTGCCCTTGTTTTCTTTCAGGGTTGCTCCTGACGGTCTGTAGTTGTTGGGATTCAGACTTCGGGAGAAGGGATGAACGCTTTCGGGCTGGCCTGCGTTTGGCAAAGACCATGCCCAACACATGACCCTAAACCCGAAACCCTAAGAATCAGTCAGCTAGGCGGGTGGCAAGAAAAGAATCCCCAAGAATCAAGTTCCGTGGGTTTCTGTAGCTTGTTGTTTTCAGCGCCGTTCGTTTGGCCCTTGGGTTTTGACACTGGGGTTGAGGTCTGGTGCGTTCCGAACCTTTGAAGAGCCCACACATTCATATGTACGTAACTGGATACAGACAGGCACACATATGCAAAGATGGATGTGTCTCTCTCTCACTCTCTATGTATGTATATATCTATATCTATCTATATATATATATATATTATGTATATATACATGTACGTGTAGCATTAGAACTATATCGTTTGCTCGTCTTGAACTGTCGGTACCGCAGACCCAAGCAGGCTGTCTGGCGGCAGGCTATCTGGCGGCGCCACGCCTAACCAGGGCAATGACGTGACGATGATGAGTTTGACACACCATTCGCAGGCCGTCAGATGCGATTCAAATCCTGCCAAAAGCGTTGAGTCAACAGCTGCTTTCTACTTCAACTTTCTTTGGATGGGCCCCTTTTGAAATAAGCCTTTGCCCTTGTAAATCCTGAACGCCCCTTCATAGAGAGCGCCCAAGAGACGCTAAAGGTCTGTGGATTAGGTTTCAAGGTTCAGCTTTCGACGATCTCGATTGGTGCATTTCTTGTAAATGTCACATGTCACTCCACATGCTTTGTTTGCAGATCTTCGGGGGTTGTCTTGGCCTTTGATGGCAATCTGCAGCAGTGATAGATTCCGCAACCCTTGCAGCATCTACCGTGCGCATCTGTGTGCGTTCTCTTGCCTGCTGCGCTGTAGGCCTTCATCATCGACAAGTTCAATACCGCAACCGTGGCGGATACGCCTCCACTGGAGGAGGTGGGGGTTTCCGAAAATAGGGGGAGCTTATTGGGGTCCCGATTACAAGGGCATCCTGCTGTTTGGGGTCTATAGTAGGGGTCCCTTCTTTTCGTAAACTCCCACGTGAGTTTGGCCAAAGGGATTTAGGGTTCAGGCCACGCTTGCCAGAGCAGTAGTGCGGGCTGGCAGCAACAGGCACACGTGTTGTCACGATGTGCTGCCCGACCTACCCCTCCTCAGCACTAACATGAGGGAGTTGATGGTGATGCAATGCACATGATATAGTGCTCACGGCTCATAGGAGTTTATGGTGCCAACAGGGTCGGTAATTTAGGTCAGCTCCCATGTGCAGCTGCTTCCAGTAAGAGCTTGCGCACGATGGTGGTCTTGTGTTAGGTATGGCTTGAGTGCCCATAGTGCCCCCACCGTCCCATCCTCTCAAAAAGAAAGAACAGCAACACTAGCAAATGGCAAGTTCTGGTCAAGCATGGAATCAAAAAAGAGTCCTAGTCTCATTGATTCGCGAATCCTGAATGCAGGCACCAGATGGGATTTTTTGGAGCAGCGATCCTCACCGAACCCTGACCGTAGGAGGGCATCGGATTGAACTCACACGCCCAGACCCTTCGTTTGACACCTGCTCTTCATCACAGAGGAGTAGGCTTTTCCGTTCGGGCCTAAACCTCTTGAAGAGAATGACCTTAGCAGGCCCCACACGCTTGTGACCAGGACTTGGGATGTTGGCTTGCGCTGAACTTCCCCCGTGTACTTTATGCACTTTTCGCCGCCCGACTTCTGGGGCCGAGGTTGCAATGTGCGGTCGTTGGCTTGGAGGTTGTGGTTCGGAGTCAGGGGATTTGGGGACTCAGCCCTAGCGCCTAGAACTAGAGCCAAAACCATCCTAAATCGGAGCCTTCAATCCTCGAGTTCCCCGAGGGACCATCATTCAGAGAACTGCACGGCCAAAGAGCCCTGCAGGAAAACTTGGACATTGCTGGGGCAGCTCAATGGTTTATATAATGAAACCTAAATTATTACATTATTACATCATTAGATCGCTATATCATAGTTGTGTATGACGATCTTGAATTATATTGTTAAACATTCTTCTACGTTAAGCTGCTTTTTCTATGCTCTGCTAGGAGTTCTAGAGTTTTTGTACACTTCATGGTTTACAACACTATTTATTTTTATCTTCCTTTTCTGACCGGAATTTAGTTTACGGTTTTTGTTTTACGATTATATGTTTGACGAGCTTATGACCTTAATGTTCTTACATATTAATAATGTTATCATGTTATCTTATGCCTATGCAAAAATCAACTTAACCCTAAACCGCTAAGCGTTACAATCCGTAAGCCCGAAACCCTGCTGAGGCCAACGACCGATGCAAAGCAAAGACTTGTACGTAGGCTTGTCGTGGGCCTCTGTGTCAAGGGAGGCGGCATCCGCATGCCAAAGTGGCTGTGCTGTGTCTTACACGAGTCCATTCTGCCAGTTGAATATTTAGAAGTCTGACTAGCCCGTACGCCAAAGCCCCCCAAACCCCAAAACTAAAACCACCCAAACCCTCAAAGCCTCAATTAAGAGCAATTAAGAGCTAACCCCAACCCCCGACAACAGCCTCCGAAGGTCATTTTTGCCTTCGCGGAGACTGGTATCGGCCCCGGGTTCAGGGTATGTTCAGGGTGCTTGTTAATGTCTTATGCTTTTGTTAATGCTTATTGTAATATAGAATACGAGCTTAGAAATAGACGCATGTGCGTATATTTGTCTTCATGTGTGTACGTATGTAGGCAGGTAGGTAGGTACGTATGTACTTTAAATACATTGCGCGTATGCTCAATACATCGTATAGAACATAGCATTCTTTATGAATCTATGGACTATCTGGTACTCGATGGTGGTGTATATATATTTATATATATAGAAACATTTTTACACACAGCAGACACACACACACACACATATATATATATATATGTATATATGTATATATGTATTCATATAATAACCCGTTTATCTAATTTCAGCTTGTTTATTCAAGATGTTTAGTATTCCTTTGCGCTGTCGAATTCAAGAAACTGTATGTCATATGCCAAATCTGTCACATACAGAACCCTAGCTGCTTCTGATGGTGTCTATCTAGCTGCTAATACAGCAGACCTCACGGGGATGCCTGCCTACTCTGACGACCCTGTGTTCCACCCCCAAAAGGGTTAGGGTTTTGGGCCAGGGAGCTAGGATTGTAGGTGACTCATCTACGTGTCGGAATAATTGCGAAGAGTATTCCCTTATGGTTCCTTTATAAAGAGATACTATAACAAACCCCGAAACACTGTTCCGATCTGTACGGCCCCCCAAAACAAGTGGCTGAGGTGTGATGGTGGCACTGAAGGTCCTGGGCTACGTTGAAAGCGTCGGGTACAGCTTCGCACTCACGGCGAGCGTGCTCTACGGCTGCTCGGCGGCCGTGGCCTGTACTCTTGTACTCTTTCACGGATTAAGGATGGGGATACTATGGGACTCTATAGGGGCCATAAAGATTAGAATAGGGCTTTGGGGGGCTACTGTAGTATAGTAGAATTACCCAGGGACCATCAGGGAATGCGATTCGTAATTCTTTATCTAGCCCGTGTCCAACGCCGCATGCCAAAACATCCATGCTCTCTCTTCACAAGCCTGTGAGCGGTCAAGCACATGCACATGTGAGGCAGGTCAACAGTCAACAGGGCACAGTTCACAAAGCATGACTCGGGATGACACCGGAGATCCCAATCCTAAACCTTACAAGCAAAGCCACCCTGTGTCGCTAAGAAACCCGAATCCCTCCTGAAAGAACAAAAAGACCAACCCTAAGTCCTAACCATAAACTCTAAATCCTAAACCCTAGATGGGGGTTTGCGATATCAGGGGTACCTTATTGGGGTCTCCTGCTATTTGGGTGTCTATTTCAGGGGTCCGCTATTTTGCTAAACCCTACATCCTAAACCCTAAACTAAACCGTCGTACCAGAAGCCTTGCGGAGTGGTTCGTCCAGCTATGCGTGCCCAAAAAGCCTTAACAACCCAATTTCAGGCTTGAGTGCAGCTGTTTGCATCTACCTCCTTCGTCGCGCGCTGACGAGCCTTGGTGGGCATAGTTGCTCCAAGGATTCCGGGCCGGGTCTCCCCCCAAAATCATGCAACCCTAAACCTTAAACCCTAAACCCTTTAGGGTTTGGAGTTTAAGATTCTAAGGCTCAAGACTGGATTTGAAAAGTCTTGCAACGTCTGCATGCAAAAGTGAGAAGGGTCCTACTGCGTCGCGCGCCGCCTTGAAGCCTTCGCGAAAGAACTCCATAGCCTATACTTACTTAGTGTACATAGCCCTACACAAGGAACCAACCAACATATCCTGGAAACCCAACCCCTCTGTTATGGCACAGGAAGGAACTTCCTCCCAGATGTGGCCCCTTCAAAGACGCGCGGAACTGCCAATGCCTGAAGAGCCAAGGTCCGGGGATCTGTCGGCGGCCATGTCTAATCTCCATTTGTTGCCTGGCATATCGCTTAGAGAGACCTCACGACCCCCAAGCCCCGACAGCACCCTAATTAAACCCTAAACCGCTGGTAGGCTCCCTTGGGATAGTTCTTCTGCAGAATTTCCATCAGAGAGAATTATGTCTCAGTTTCTGCTTACATGAAACCCTGGGCAAGGTGTGAAAATATCGGGTTCATGAGATCCATTATACGTTAATACGAGGAGATTCGAGGAAATTGGTTGAAGCATGACACCGGAACGCCCTTTGCAGAGGTTTGTGGGGCAATGCAGCATGACCTGGAAACGGCTCTCTGCACGCGAAGCAAGCAGAATGGTCGTGGCATCTTGGCAGTCACATACGTTACAGGGTTCTTAGGGGGGGGTGGGGGGGGGGGGGCTTCAAGGGGGTATGAAACCCAAGGTTCCCTAACACTCCCCACTACTCCCTAAGCCTAAGGCTCCCTTAAGAACCCCATAAGTCAGGTGCAGCTAAACCCCCCCCAAGGTCTTAACTGTAGGTCGCAGTGTACACTGAAGCCATGGAGCTTCATGGAGCCATATAATAGTAACACACATAATCTAAGAATATTTAATACCATGATATAAAAAGTATAACAATATCACAATAACAAAACACGACTAGCAATAGTAAGACTGCTCAATCATCTTCTCGCCAATCGACTGTAGACCAGCCGCGACACTCTTTGCAACCCTGCGGTGTGGTGTGAGGCTGCTTGGCAGGTGGCAAAAGAGCCCTCAACCTCAACCCTAAACCCGAAACCCTAAACCCTAAACCCTCCAAAGTACGAGTCCTTGCCTGCCTTGTGCGAGTGCGAGAGCCGAAACCCTCCAAAGTTCCACAAAGCTTGGAGCCAGGTCTGGGTGCTGCTCATGACGACCTTTGCGCTGTCACACGCGCTGGAAGAGTGGCTTCCCTCCTGCAACGGAATGTATGCTTAGGGTTTTGGGTTTTGGGTTTAGGGTTAGGGTTTACGGTTTAAGGATAACGGCTCAAGCCACTTGGCTCGAGCTAATACCGCTGCGAGGCCCGATCGGGCAGTGCATGAGTGAATTTATTGCCCTTGCCGCGCCATGGATTTGACTTCCAAGAAGCTGGCATCCTGCATTGCTTATTCACTACGGCATGCTCAGACGTCCATGCTGTCGCCTGAGGTATGCCACCACTTGCAAGCTGCTCTTCATGGCGTGGTTACTTCAGACAGAAATGATGGCAGAACAAGCGATGCTGCACGTCAGAGGCCTCCCTGTGTGACTCTCCGTCTTTCGGAGTGTTTATGTTCCACACGTCCGGCTTTAGATTCTTGATGCCCAGCGGAGATGCAGGAATGCACACGTGATGCGAACGTTCAAACAGAAGATGAGGTGATTACCAGGCATCAGTATGAGACCATCATGTGCCCAATGCAAGATCCGGCAGAAGAGCAAGTGGGGCGTTTTCGAGATTTGACGGCTCTACTCAACAGATTCGAAGCTGGAACAGGTGAAGGCTCCCTGTTTGACGGTTCCAGGCCAGCAGTGGTGTCTGTGAACGGTTCCTCCTCTGATGGATTTGAGACGGACAGGCACTCTCGAGCACTGACGCAAGGCGCCTCAACCTTGACTTCCTTGCGAGATCTTGATGACCGTGGTCTTGGTGACACTCGTACCCTTCCAGTACTTGAGACTTCAGCAACATCGAGCAACAAGGATGGCGGTAAAGCAGAGTAGACGTGAAGAACGCCGCTTGAGAATGCAAACGTCCGAGGGAGGAATCATCTATGCTCGGTGTGCTTGGCGAACTTACAGTGTCTTAGAGCTCCCTCGTACGATGCCCCTCTGTGCAGCAAGGGTGCTTGTGAGGCCCCAGCATATTGCAGATCTTCGTTGAGGTTGCTTGCTGACTTTCTGTCTTGGCTGCACTTACTTTCTAGCATGTAAACGATGCAAATGTCATCGTGCCAGCTGCCTTACAGAGTCTGGGTTCAAAGAAAAGGGTTTAAGTTTAGGGTTTAGGGCTAAGGGTGTAAGGGGGAATAGGGGGGGTGGTCTTGCATAGGTTTACTTGGATGTATGAACACATGTATTGCCTTTAGGGGCTCATGAGGCCAGTCCCCATCCTAAAAAAACAAGTTTGACGTACACAGAACCCATGGAGGACGTCGAATCTCAGGTTTTGAGGAAGCAATCCCTCTCGAGCAACCATGTAAACTCCGAGTTGGCGGCTTCTGCGTTGGTCTTGGGCCTGCCCCCCACCCCCCGCCCCCGGTGCTCAAACCCAGGTTCGCGCCTTAGCACCTGCTTTGGGTGGTGGCATGTTGTGGCATCTGGGCCGAGCGCCGGTAAGCCCAAACCTCGCTCAGGAAAGCCCAGGATGGCGTGGTCTATAAGAACAACGAGGAGCCCGATGTGGGGGTTTACGAAAATATTGGGCCCCCCAACCCCAAATTATTAGGATTTAGGATCCCCTCATAGTAAGGACCCCCGTAAGATACCCATATTTTCAGAACCCCCATGTCACTCCACAGCCCTGAGCCCTCTCATCAAGCATTTCGCCCTCGACAGCCCCAGACCACCCTAAACAAAGACTTCAACCTCTGAAACTTTAAGCCCTGAACCATCAGGCCCAAACCTCGCACGGTAGCAACTGCATTCTGATCAAGCCCCGTGCTTCTGCGGGGCCGGCTGCCAAAGACTATAGTGGTCGGGGCTTCCTTCAAATGGCAGTATGAGATTTGTTGTGCTGAGCAAAGTGCCGTGCTCACACTAATGGAGGCCTTCAGGCAAACCTGTTATGTTGTTTGCAACGTGCAACTCTTAAACCTAAACCCTGAACCCTTTAGAAACATCGCAGATTCCCGAAATCAAGGCCGTCAAGGCCCGGTATTCACATGGGCGCTATTGTTTAGGCTTACATATCCCCAAAAAAGG